>NJDC01025044.1:0-23001 GCA_002245475.1 Calephelis virginiensis | reverse complement strand
CTGCGGTGTGCCACAAGGTAGCATTTTAGGACCATTCCTTTTTTTAATTTACATAATACTATTATAGATAACGTAGATTTTACTAACTTCCTAGGTATAAAAATCGATAAATTTTGCAATTGGAAATCACATATTGATTCACTTTGTAATAAAATTGATAGGTTTGTATATGTATTAAGAAGAATAAGAGAAGTAGCAGGTCTGAATGCATCTCTCTTAGCTTATCATGGATATGTTTCTTCAATTTTGCAATATATCCCATATTTGGGATATATCCCCCATTTGGGGAAATTCTGTAGACTTAATTAGAATATTCAGAGTACAAAAGAAGTGTATACGGGCGATATGTGGAGTTAATCAGTTACATTCATGCAAACCACTGTTTAAGTCGCTCAAAATTTTACCTTTACCATGCTTATATATCTTGGCTGTATGTGTATTTGTAAATAAACATCATCATTTGTTTCAAACAAATGCTGAAGTATTAAGAATTACACACTTCAGAAATAGTAAGAAACTACATGTGCCTAATCAAAAACTTAATATTTATAAAAATAATGTATATTGCATGTCCATTCGTATATATAACCAAATTCCTGATAGTCTGAAATCACTTCCAGTAAAAAGATTTCGAAAGAAGGTATTTGATTTGCTATTAGAGAAGACATATTATAGTGTTAAAGATTTTCTTGCTGACAAGCGTAAATAAATAATATATAATTTTTATTTTTAATAAATTTAAGCCTAATTTAAGTAATAAAATTATGGTTGCCGGGGAGTTTGTTTCGCCGTTTCTTCTCCCGACGGGCTAGGTTTGGAAACGGTGGTAGTGTACGGTAGATAGGACTAAAAATTAATCTACCTTTAAATTAATTTATAACAAATTATGAAACTTATGTTCATAAATAAATAAAATGTTTATGAAAATGTAAATAAGGGCTGTGATTTAAATGTACATTTTTATAGAAATATGTAACTTTTTAAAATTAACTAAATATTTGCACACCACAATGTGGTAGAATATGTTGTATTCTTAAATATCTTTATAACAACTTTTTAACACACATATTCCGCAAATAAATATTTTTCATTTCATTTCATTTCACGATGTCTCACCAAGGGGGGAAAAATGCTAAAAATAACCTCACGTGATTAATGGACGGCCCCTAATATGCCTCGAAGAATCTGACGTAGATCTTTCTGATAACTATGAAGATGAAGATGCCTCATTTACACCAATACCTGAAGTAGACAAGGAATCAAGTACTTCGTTTTCCAGCTCTGTAGTACACCAAAAAGAAACTGTCATCGAAGATTTCATCAGAAATAGATAGACCTCTTTAATTTGTAGAAAGTTAATTTTACTTATACTTGATTTCATTTCTAGAAGTTTTTATAAGCTTCGTGATAATGTTTTCTTATGTTGATTTCATTTAGGGAACTTTTATTTGTTTTGAACATAGTCAGTAAGAAGATAAGAGTTCCTTTTATGTTTAAGTTTATATTTCTATTAGTTTTTATAATGTATGAAAATACTAATTGAAGTTGAATGTTGCTGTGAAAAAAGTTATAAAGAGTGATTTAAACATGTCAGACTGCATAACTAAATACTGTTTTACTAACAAATGCTTTCTTTTTATAATTGTTGATTTTGCATATTTTTGGAGTAAAATTCCAGTGTCAAATGACATAAGTGAAAGTATTAAATACCTACTGAGAACTAGTGTCTTATATACATGACGTTAATAGAATCAAAGTTGAAATAGTTATATTTTTTTTTGCATTTTTTTTGGGCATTTTAACATTCTTAATGTACTGTAAAACTTCATTTTTACATTATATTGGAAAATATTATTTATGGAATCCAGGAGGTTAAGCTGCTCTTGACGTAAAAAATTAAGTCGACATTCCTCTTATTAAATGTAAATCAATAATTTTCTTCTATTTATAAATAACTACCTGTTGTTCTCGTGGTGAATGGTCCCACAGGAACATTTTTGCAAGATAAAAACTATCCTATGAATTAATCCAAGTTACCCTCTAAGTGTGTGATAAATTTCATGAACATCGGTTCAACAATTTTTGCGTGAAGGAGTAACAAACAAAGATACAAACTTTCGAATTTATAATATTACTAGGACTAACATTTTTTCAACTTTTAAAACATGAGTAAATATCTGCATTTTAGTACGTACATACTTTCTAATTGTTATCTCTGCTTCCATTATAGGATCGGATCCATCCGTTAAAGACAAAAGCGGTAAAACTGCTTACGACTACGCCATTGAAAACGGACACACTGAATGTGCCAAACTCCTTGCCGCGGCGAGTAACATGGAAGAGGTTAAAGATAATGCAGAAGAGGAGTGTACAGATAATTTTCTTCTAGATGTATACAATCACGCCTTCTCAGAGGAGCTTATAGATCACGAACTGATGCTCGCTCTTGTTCGACATATCCATTTAAATATGCCCAAAGGAAGTATTCTAATATTTCTACCAGGATACGATGATATTGTCACGTTGAGAGACATGATACAAGCTTGTCCAGACATAAACATGATGAAATACCAAATTTTCACTCTCCACAGCAACATGCAGACACTTGACCAGAAAAAAGTTTTTAATCCACTTCCGAATGCTAGAAAAATTATCATTTCAACGAATATAGCAGAAACTTCTATCACCATTGACGATGTGGTTTACGTGATAGACTCTTGTAAGGTTAAGGAGAAGTATTACGAGTCGAACGGAGGCGTGTGTTCTTTACAGTGTGTGTGGACGTCTAGGGCGTGTTGCCAGCAGAGAGCAGGACGGGCAGGCAGAACAAAACCCGGGCATTGCTTCCACATGTGCTCCAAACGAAGGTTCAAAACACTGCCCCTCAATTCTGTCCCCGAAATACTCCGAGTGCCTTTGCAGGAATTATGTCTTCACACAAAATTGTTAGCCCCGGGAAATACTCCTATTGCAGACTTTTTGTCTAAAGCTTTAGAGCCTCCCTCATTTTTGGCAGTGAGAAATGCAGTTACTTTATTGAAAACTATAGGTGCGTTAACGCCTATGGAGGATTTGACAGAGATAGGCCAACATTTGTTAGATCTGACGGTAGAACCTAAATTAGGGAAAATGTTGCTTTATGCGTGCGTGATGAAGTGTTTAGATCCAATCTTAACGATTGTTTGTAGTTTAGCAAACAAAGAACCCTTCCAGATATCAATGAATCCAGAAAACAGAAAGAAAGGCAGTATGGCCAGGAAAGAGTTTGCATCTGATAGCTTTTCAGACCACATGGCACTTCTACGTGCGTTCCAAGCATGGCAGACTGCCAGAGCTAATGGCACTGAAAAGGCGTTCTGTGCGAAGAATTTAATTTGCGGGGCTACAATGGAAATGATAGTTGGGTACAGATCTCAACTGCTAGCGCAACTCCGAGCACTGAGTCTTGTCAAGGCTAGAGGGTCGGGTGATATAAAAGATGTTAATTTGAATTCAGAAAAGTGGCACGTCGTGAAAGCTGTGTTAGTAAGTGGATTGTATCCGTCCATAGCGAGGGTAGACAGAGATTCGTGCACTCTTCGCACGTCTAAAGAGGTAAAGGTCGCATTCCATCCAAGTTCGACTTTGCACAAAGGAGGTGGTGTGACCGGATCCCAAAAATCAGTTCAAGGTTTGCCAACAGATTGGGTTGTTTTTGAAGAAATATCTCGTGTTGGGAGGTTCTGCTTCATTCGTTGTAATACTTTAGTGACGCCATTGACTGTCTCTTTATTTGGTGGACCGTTGAGGCTTCCTGCTGGCGCTTTGACCCAGCGAGCCAATCCTCCCGGGCTCTCAAGTGACTCCGATAGTGAAGCAGATGAAAACAATTCATCACCTGATACAGCCGTCCTCACATTAGATGATTGGATGGCCTTTACCGCTGACGCATCTGATGCTATTAGCGTGTATTATTTGAGACAGAAATTATGTGCTTTGGTTATTCGCAGGATGTCAAATCCTGCAAAACCCATGACGCCTCTAGATGAACAGATTTTAAATACGGTGGTGCACGTTTTAGGGGCCGAGGAAAAGAATGTAGGTTTGAACCAACCCAGTGGCATTGGTCAGAGACCGAAGCCGCTAACGGTAGATTCTCCCAGTTGGCGAATGAGGGTAGAAGAAGATCAATACAGACACGAAAATAAATTTTACCCCCAGTATAACAATAATCAAGGTGATTTTAGTAATAACTTCTACCAAAACAATTACGGGTACAGGAATGGCCAAAGACCAGGTTGGAGAAATGACGGTATGTCGCAAGGGTTTTCGCCCCAGTCTTACAGTGGACCGAAAAGTCCGATGTCACCAAATGGAAAGACCCTTTTGGCTAACATAGAGAAATATTCTGACAATAATGAAAACAACGTGCGATACTTCGTGGTCAAAGCGGATGATGTACACGGAGTGGAAGCGGCTCAGAGTAGCAACAGCAGCTATCCAATCACGCCAAACACATTGAAAAAACTGCAAAAAATACGGCAGGTGAGCATTTAAGAGTTATTTAAAAAAATATAAACTTTTATTATTGGGCTACAAAAAAGCAAATTATTCAAAGAATAAAGTCTTACGAACACCCAGTCTGGTAGATGTTTTATCTCACAAAACATGAGTGAACGTCGAAAAATTAATGAGTGGGTGCGTAATAAAACACTTATCTCTTTATCACGGTGAAGTAAACACACCGATGTGAAGAAGTTCAAGTCGGTTATAGACACCTAATAAGGCGATGTCAATTGAGATAGAAATGACCTTCTTACATGATTTTTTTAGCTAAATTACCTTTCAAATCTAAAACAATGTATGTATTTTTCTTTAATGAAACAAAAAGAAAAAAAGATGGAACACTTTATACATGTCAGATTAGACCATATATGTCAACTTGTGAGTTGGGACATTTTTAATAAACGATTTTCGAGGTATAGATTTAAAGTCTATAGAAATGTCTTGTACAAATTAACTTGACATCACTAAACGTGTTTTGTTTCTTTCTATAAATTTGATAGTGATGTGCAAAAATTACCACCATAAGCAGGCATTAGTTTCGATCGCAGCTTAAATAATAAAGATAGTGGTAACAATCTAGAAAATCGTTGAAGAATACCACCTAACAGTTCGCGCAAAACTTAAATGCGCCACGCAGTACAATCTGTAGTCTGGTGAAGGTAAAATCGTGTGCAATTATTGAATAGCCATTATCGGCGCTATTTGAAAAACATGTTTTTTATTAGAGTTTAGTATGTTAATTAGCTAGTCTATATAATGCTTCATAAACAAGACAATTAGTAATCACGCAGGTGCAAGAAAATCATATTCTATTAATATTTATTATATAGTATTGTGTATTATATATAGTATTGGGTAATTTTGAAAATATCAATGCTTATTTCAAATATATTGCCTAAAATACAACATTTATAACACAAAATAAAAGTTTTACGCAATCCTACCCAAGTAGAAGAGAAGAAGTACGAGTATACGCAAAAGCGCGGTACGCTCCTTTGCTTTGCCGACGATACTTTAAAATTATTTGGTGCGCAACTACATGTTACCTATTTTCGTAGCGCATTTAAGTTTTACGTGAACTACAGTCACTGTCACAGTGTCAAATATAGTACTGAGGGCCAGCTGCACGTTCGTAGTTGAATTTTGTAGAGGTAAATAGTCAAAGTGACTTAATCCCAGGAACGTGCAAGTAACCCTTAATGTTTCTATGTTGCGAAATGTTCGATAGGTAGGTAAATAGTTTTACAATGTTCCCACTGGGCAGGAAGGACAGCGTGTGATAGCGTTCCTGTCCTGTGCGAGCGCCGGCAAGTTCGTTGGGGCCGCCAGCCTCGCCGACGGGGGACTCTCCTGGCTCTCCACACAACATGTGCCCTTCCACGCTGTCAGGTGACTACACTGTCCACTACACTGGACATTACATCTAAACTCCGTTTTTCCTTAGGAGTCCAATTATGTAAACAAACAACACTTGTCAGAAAAACATTGAAGTTACACACCAATCATACGCATCGAATTCAACATTAATGATTCGGAGTATTCTTTAGCTATAAGCGGAAAGTTTAACACTAAAAACTGTTTCGAATTTACTATTTTAATACTTACATAAACATCACATAAACCTTTTATGGAATAAAATTTATTTACACAGATAAATAACAAAATAAACTTGACATATAGAACCCTAGAATACACAGAACAATATTACTCACAGACAATAATTGTAACTACATAGACAATAAATGCAACCATAGCACAGAACAGTAGTACTTAGAGAAGAAAATAAAATTTTTATTTGCGGAATATGTGTGTTAATTAGTTTTTACAAAAAAAAATAAGTATATCAACATAATATTGTACCATATTTCGGTGTGCAAATATTTTTACATTTAAAAAAATATTATTTAATTACATATACTCGAAAAATGGAAAACCTACATTTTTTGACACTACAACCCTAAATTTATTAGCCACTTTAACTGTCATGGAAAAAGAGAACGTTATTTGAAAGGTTTCTGACGTGACAACATCTTAAAATTCGATGAAGCCCGCTGCACGCACCAAAAAACATGACTCCTGCACGTTCCTCCGCTCCGAGGCGTGCCATTTAAGGCTGGAAATGCGAGCGAGAGCGCGAAAGGAGCGACAAAGAGGCGCAATCGGCCTCCGTTCTTATAACTCTGTCACGTTCAACTATCGTCAGTAAACAGACTTTACAGACAACCGCTTTTTTTAAATTAAGACAGCATAATTCCACTGGTGATAGAGTGGTGTGCAGCAAGTTGCCGGGATAGGCATCTACCGCCTTTCCTATTCCTGCCGCCATAACGTCATGACGTGTTCCGGTTCGGAGGGTAAGGTAGCCGGTAAACGTACTTTTGCTCGAGACCTAACATCCCGGTCTCAGGTTGGCAACGCACCATTACCACCTTTGGTGTCTTTAGGCGGTGGGAATCTCTTACCATCAGGAAATCCGTCTGCTTGTTTGCCTTCCATTGTCATAAAAAAAAACACACTTACAATAATACATATGGTGATAATACGCTGCCGTCATCTCTTACCAGTAGGAGAACCTCGAGCTTGTTCGCTGTCTAATGCCATAAAAAATAGTACAGTTTGTTTGTTTCAAGCCAACAATAAGCCTTTTAAATTAAATGAATACGATGTGTGCTATTCGTTCTAAATACACACGTTCCGATTTGCCAGTGTAACTTGTAAAAATCGGTAATAAATTTTGTTAACATTTTTCGATAACGGCACGGCACGGCACTATTCATAAACCGCAAAATAACTGACAACATTGCTAATGTCAATTTTGCCTCTGAGATTAAAATCAGGCTATAGTTTAATTATTTATTACCAAACATTTTAAAACTAAAATTAAATTTAACCCTAACTTCCGTACCACCGTTTCCAAACCTAGCCAGTCAGGAGAAGAAAGTGGCAAAACAAACTCCTCGGCAACCATATGTTTAATTATATTTGGTTAATAGTTTTCATGCAATATTGGAAATTGGAATCAGATATGTTATTTTAGGTACTCTTAAACACAACTCTATTGAATTATTAACAATTTGTTAATAATAAATAATACATTCTTTTATTGGATTCGTTGAATTTTTTAAACTAAATGTTAATTATTACCGTGTTCAAAAAAGTACCTAAGATGACATACTCGATTCCAATTTCTAATTTGCACAAAATCGAGATTCAAGAGTTATCCTGCTGGTCGGTCTGATTGTTAATGTATATTTCTAACGGGAAAAAAGAATATAACACAATGCAGCTTAAAGGAATTATAAGATGCTGCATCAGATTCCAACTTTTATAATCAATGTGTCGGGATCAGAAATAAGTGACGAGTGTTCGGGGAAGACAACTAAAATGACGTACTGCTTTAATTGAATTTTTTACAAGCGACCTCACCCGCTTGATAAAAAAAATATATTTTATTTTTAACGGGTTTTTATTGTAGTTTTTTTCCAAAAAAAAACGATGTCACTCAACACTTTCATTATTTTCTTACCAAATAAACACTATGCTTTGTAATTTTTTGGCAAGGAAAAAAAGATAGATAAGCACACTTTCGCATATATAGAATATATCACTACTATCTAACAAATTACTATACTCGTAATGACATTAAATATAATTCTTTCACGATAATATGTTTTTGATGACAACCCTACTGATTGTTTACGGCTGACTAATGTCACTGTTCCGCCATTGTTGTTTACCAAATTGGACTCCTAAGAAAAAAATGTACCTTAGTTGCGTTTCAAAGTACACATGTGACACTACACGTTCCTGTAATTGACACTGCATGTTGCTGCATTACACATTGCTGTACATTCGCGTACATCGCGTTGTACATTTCCGTAGGAGTACAGACTTACATTATGTGTACCTCACCAGACACATCAGCTCGGTGGCGAGCGCCCGCGACGGGAGCGAGCTAGCCGCGCCGGCGGGCCGCGCGCTTTTGGCCGCCGCACGCCGCCAGCGCCGCCGGTAGGCGACACACCCACCGCTACACCGCCACCACCGTACTCTGCTGCCCCTTCTCTTTAGCATCGTACAATTTTTCTAAAATAATGCTAACTCTTTTGTCACTAAAAATTAAAATGTCTTATTTAAGTTGCGTCCGATAACTAAACTAAAGAAAAATGCAGAGCTTATAATCCTCGTATTCTCATGTCCGTACCTTAGAAATGTTACTTGTAAACTAATTTGACAGGACAGTTTGTGTCCTTTTTTTTTGTTACAAGAAGGTAGACATGGCATAGTTGCATTTGTGGGTACTAAGTATCCACGTAATAAGTAATAATAACCCAGTATATGAGTTATTAGACGTAGGTACCGGCAACAAGGAATCAGAAATTTATTTTAGACTATTAAAGGCTGGCGGACCGGCTTACATCGTTGGACTTTATACTTTGCAACACACTGTTTTAAATATAAATAGTTTAAAACTTTTATAACGAATAATTTTTATTTTGTACTAAATTAGGAACTTTTTCTAATTTTTAAGTTTAAAAATATTTGATAAATTGCTCCATAATTTGTCAATATTTATATTATATTTAATACGACTAGCTCAATTAAAATACGTTTCATACAGTAAAGACCTTATGGTCCGCCACGAACATTCAGGATTCCTTTACGAAATTTCGAAACGAAGTTTCGCCCATACAAATCTACACAAATACTGAAAAAATACTGACGTGTGTGGCAAGTTAGGGGCAGGCCAAAGGTTTGTTAAAAATCTTTAGGAAAAAAAATCAGGCGTGTTATTTTTTTAATAAACTCCAAACGATTTCGATGTCGTTACCGACTGTGATAATTTGACGTAATATTCGAATATAGGTTACGCTTTTGACTTCAGTTAAGAGGAAATGTTTCACATTAATGATCTTGAAATGAAGAGCCCAGATTATTTTACGATATCTGCTCAAAACATAAACTATTAACAAAATAGATCATTAAACAGAATTTCCTTGATAAATATTTTTTTAAGCTACTGTTTCTTTTCTTCTTTTGACATGACTTAAGTCACACGGAAGGTGGAGTGCCACACACGCGGGCGGGTCCGACATACAACATTTATATTTACCTTAAGGCTTTATAAGTAAACTTTTTGAATTAATTGTATTGTTTATTCCTACAACTTTAGTGAATTTTTTCGGTAATGCAAAAAGCAGTAGGTACTATTAGTATTGCCAAAAGAATATGTAGTTATTGCGTTAGATTTTAAAAGGAAACTGGTTGTTTATAATTTGTTACAAAATGTACCTACATCGTAAATTATAGTTTTAGATACATTGGAAAGTAAGACGGTTGCAATTCACTACCGTAGACCGTGTACTCCAAAACTATTATTGCTGCGATATCGTGTATCCTGTAACATCCGGCGAATGTCTTTATTTAACTTCAATGTGACAATATTTTTCGCGCGTTGAAACGATGAGATAGGTCAAACGTAATACAATCTATTTCTCCTACTGAAAACGAATAAACTACTTTCATGTCTTCAAATGAAACCAACTTACGTACAATCCCTCGCAAAAGCTAATGTTTAGTATAGAAACGGATCTCTTTATCTGTAAGATATTTTGTTATTTCACAAGACATAGCGTCGATGGTTTGGCTTGCAATACATCCAGAGTACATTTTGATAAATTTGAAGAGAACTAAATAAAATGATAATGCGCTATTTACTGTACCTTATTCTCTAAATACTAACTAATACAATGTCTGTCTGTGTGATTTATAATGTAATGTGCGCCAAAAACATATCTTTATTTAAGTGTGAGCAGTACGAAGCTGGGTACTAACTCTCGGATATGCCTGTAAGCTGCAACTAATTGTGTTTAGGACCGTTTCCAGTTTTTATCCGACCACAGTTTGTGTAATGATGTGCACGACGTACTAACGTACTGACGTACGAATTTATAAGAACGCGTCCGCAATTTGCCTCAAATAGTGACTTTATGTGAAACGTATTTGTAAATTAAATGAAATAAACAATGCGACTTTTTAAATGTATGATTATAAATTTTACGAAAGGCAAAAAGTGGTTGTTGTGTTAATAGTCTAAATTTTAAATTATTTAATAAAATTAACATTAGTTCTTGTTTGGTCATTAAGTTTTATAATTTAGTTTTCTTCAATATTACCCGTTTAAATTTGTATATCGCGAGATAAACTGAGTGTGTAGTTGTTTTAAAAATAGCAAACTTTTCTGTCATGAACGGATGCCATTTTAATAGACTACATTTTTAAACCACAGACAGCAAATGCTGGTAAAATCGTTACCTAAGTTGAAGTTGGAGTATATGATATAATTAAAGTAAAGGAACTATCACAGAACTATCATTTACTTCGTGTTGAAGATTTGAATGTTTAAAAAGTACAATTATATAATTTTGTATATTTTTTAGAAGTCAAGTCTAAATAGCATATCTGAATAATTTGTATTGTTATTGTTTGTAACTTATCTATATAGATTATCATATATATACTTTTATTTTTAAATCGGTTACAATCCGTAGTTGCATGTTTTGAATGGGCAGTAATAACGATCTAGATAACTACGCTACATACTTTTATCTTGCGAAAAATAAAATAAAGGATTTGTTGATTTACTTGTCGAGTTGAAGTACACACAGTTTGTAAGATATAGGTATTTGTAATAAATTTAAGTTCAATTTGCTCAAGTCTTTTATTGCCCGCGTGCAGGCAATCCCAATCACAACAAACACAAATCTGAAGAAAAGGCGAATAGGCGTTCCTGTCGACACAACAGTGCCGCTGTTAATATATTTTTAAATATTATAAGGTTAAATAAAAAGAACAAGGTTTTAATTAATGAACTATATTACAAGTTTCGAATTACAAAACATTAAAATCTCGTTGAGATTTACAAAAACTTCTGAACCTCGGGCCAGAAGAGAAACCGTGCGAGCTCACTTGAGTATGACCTGCTTCTCGATCTTGTCCTGCTGCTCCTGCGACTGGAGCTGCTGCAGTGTCAGCAGGGACACGCCCAGCTGGTCCTCGCGAGTGAACGGTTGGGCCATCTGCCGGAGCCAGCGCTTGCTTATCTGAGCCACCACAATGGACACCACACAAAACATATCAATAAATTAACGAATATCCCTGGACAAGTTACACAAATTGAATCTAACCCCAAATTAAGCAAATTATAAGCTTGTGTTATGGGTGTTAGTCGACGATAGATAGAGATTAACACATAGAAATACTTAAATAGATACCACATTAATATTTTATAAAACCCTAAATCCGAAAATGATCATTACACAAATGCCTGCCACCGTCGGGAATCGAACCCGAGCAACGCGTTTGGTCGGTGAAATTAGGCGTATAAACTAGCCAGCCGACCAACGAAGCGGTCCCAAATTCTTAAGTGTGCGTTACCCCAGCAAGAAAGTAGCACCTAGAGTGATATGAGTGGGACAAATAATTAGTGCTCGATATGCTGTAAATGTGCGCCGAATAAAAAAAATGTAAATGTTGTCGTTTTGGATATAGACGGAAAAAAACACTTCTTGCTGAATTTCACCCAGCAAGAAAAATCTAAACTAACTATCGGAGAGTTAAAAATGTGTATGAGCAGAGAGCTTAAATTTGTGCACTAAAAATAAAATTTGTGCATCTTCAGGTTTTCGAAATATTGCGTTTCAGGAAACGCAATATTTCGGAAAACAGGTTTTCGTTCACGTTTTGCAAAATGGTGTATCTCAGTGTGATTCGTGCAACCCCGAAAATGGCTGAAAGTAGACTCGAAACTATCGACGAAAATGGGTCCAAAAAATTTCTAAAAAAATATGCAATTTTTTTGTATGCCACTGAATATTTTTTTCCGAATTTTGACCTCTATGTACAAATAAATTTATTCCTCTCGAACTAGCTGGCCGATTTTGATGAAATAAACGACAAATCAATGCCAAGTATTTAACGATGAGGATAAAATAAAAAATATCAGCCGGCCACCGCACCGGTATAACAAAGGAATAAAAAAGGGTCTCTACCTGGATTTGCCCATTCAGAGTAATGAACTTTAAAAATTCGTGACTCCTGTATTTTTACAGGTACAATGTTTGATTATGTTTTTTTTTGAAAGCTAATGCAGTCAAAAATAATAATAAATTGTAAAACAAATGAAGACGTAGGAGTTTATTCCGCAGAAATTTGGGTTAATTGAAAAAAAAACAGTAAAAACAAGTAATTTATTTTACAAGAATTAAAAAACAATAAGTATTTAAAGCCATTTTTTGCTACTTTTTTTTTAATTTTATCCTCATTTCTTAATACTTGGCATTGATTTGGCGTTTATTGCATCAAAATCGGCTAGCTAGTTTTGGACGAATAAATTTATTTGTACGTAGAGGTCGAACTTCAGGAAACAAATGTTCGGTGGCGGATAAAAAATTAAATGTTTTTTTTTCGACATTTTTTAGGACCATTTTCGTCGATAGTTTTCGATCTAATTTCACCCATTTCGGGGTTGCACTTTTACGTGTCACCCTGTATGTGCGCCTGTAGAATAAACACGCACAAATAGCTCTTAATTTGTGCGTATTTGTGACAAAATTAGATTTAAAACAATATTTATAGTTTTCAAATAATGGCGGTTTTTTCAAAAATAAAAAAAAATCGTAGCGCCTAAATGAGAAAATATATCAGGTCACCGAAAACTGTATTCGGTTCTTCTTAACGTGTATATATACTATAAAAAAATCAAAAGCATACATACATGCGTTTTTGAATAATATGAATCAAAGTCAAAAAACGGCGTTGTAACTTTGACGTGACTGCACAAATTACTGTTTCAACCTAAGATGTTTAGGTGTTAACAAAAAATAGTGCGTTTAGTCAAATGCACTATTTGACGAAATAATATGTAAGATAAATATCCAGTGTGAAATATTTCGCATTAAGTAAATATAAACAAAAACCGAAACAGCAACACAAACACTGGTTATCCGACCAAATTCGAATGACTACAAAAAAGCGACGTTTTCATACAATATACTGATGACCTTCTTAACTCGTTAACCGATTGAAACTTAATACGCTCGAGTACAGTTACAGTATATATAAGTTTAGATTTTTCTTACTGGGGTTACGTTACCCCAGCAAGAAGTGTTTTTTCCGTTTATTTCCAAAACGACAACATTTACAATTTTTTTATTCGCCGCACATTTACAGCACATCGAGCACTAATTATGTGTCCCTCTCATATCAGTCTAGGTGCTACTTTCTTGCTGGGGTAACGCACACAATTCTTAAAACTATAAACTATTTTAAATACAAAGGCGATTGTATGCTCAAAACTGCTACATCATAGTATTATATATAGCAATAATAATAATAATAATAATAAATCATCTTTATTTCACATAAACCTACAAGAGGCACTTGTGACGGGTCTATATAATAATAAATTTACCACCGGATCGGAACGCGGCCGCACACTGAGCGAAACTCAGCGGGCTTGTCTTTTTTTCTTAGTTTACAATATATTTACAATAATTAATGTAATGATACATTATAATGGGTGATTTTTTAAGAGCTTGAGAACTTTTTTTTTAAAAAAAAACGCATAAATTTGCAAAATCTCATCGGTTCTTAATTTAAAACGTTAGATTGGTCCATGACATTTACTTTTTGAAGATAATTTCATTTAAATGTTGACCGCGGCTGCGTCTTAGGTGCTCCATTCGGAAAGTCCAATTTTGGGCAACTTTTTCGAGCATTTCGGCCGGAATAGCCCGAATTTCTTCGGAAATGTTGTCTTCCAAAGCTGGAATAGTTGCTGGCTTATTTCTGTAGACTTTAGACTTGACGTAGCCCCACAAAAAATAGTCTAAAGGCGTCAAATCGCGTGATCTTGATGGCCAACTTACCGGTCCATTTCTTGAGATGAATTGTTCTCCGAAGTTTTCCCTCAAAATGGCCATAGAATCGCGAGCTGTGTGGCATGTAGCGCCATCTTGTTGAAACCACATGTCAACCAAGTTCAGTTCTTCCATTTCTGGCAACAAAAAGTTTGTTAGCATCGAACGATAGCGATCGCCATTCACCGTAACGTTGCGTCCAACAGCATCTTTGAAAAAATACGGTCCAATGATTCCACCAGCGTACAAACCACACCAAACAGTGCATTTTTCGGGATGCATGGGCAGTTCTTGAACGTCTTCTGGTTGCTCTTCACTCCAAATGCGGCAATTTTGCTTATTTACGTAGCCATTCAACCAGAAATGAGCCTCATCGCTGAACAAAATTTGTCGATAAAAAAGCGGATTTTCTGCCAACTTTTCTAGGGCCCATTCACTGAAAATTCGACGTTGTGGCAGATCCTTCGGCTTCAGTTCTTGCAGGAGCTGTATCTTATACGGTTTTACACCAAGATCTTTGCGTAAAATCTTCCATGTGGTCGAATAACACAAACCCAATTGCTGCGAACGGCGACGAATCGACATTTCACGGTCTTCAGCAACACTCAGAAACAGACGCAATATTATCTTTTGTACGCACTGTACGCATTCGTGTGGTTGGTTTAATGTCCAATAAAGTAAACTGAGTGCGAAACTTGGTCACAATCGCATTAATTGTTTGCTCACTTGGTTGATTATGTAGACCATAAATCGGGCGTAAAGCGCGAAACACATTTCGAACCGAACACTGATTTTGGTAATAAAATTCAATGATTTGCAAGCGTTGCTCGTTAGTAAGTCTATTCATGATGAAATGTCAAAGCATACTGAGCATCTTTCTCTTTGACACCATGTCTGAAATCCCGCGTGATCTGTCAAATACTAATGCATGAAAATCCTAACCTCAAAAAAATCACCCGTTATATTATAAGAGATTGGCATGAGGAGCAATTAATCCCAAGCAGTCTTATCTGCTACATATTCAGCAATGTTATAATACCCTTTTGATTTAATTTACATTTAACATATTTCTTAAATTTATTAATTGGAAGTTCTTTCATATAATTGGGAAGTTTATTGTAGAACTGTATACATAGGCCCATGAAAGAATGGCTTACTCTGTGGAGACGAGACACATGCACAGCAAGATTATTTTTATTCCTTGTGTTGACACAGTTTATATCACAATTTCTTTTAAATGAACTTTAATTTCTGTGAACATACATTAAATTTTCAAAGATATACTGGGATGCTAACGTTAGAATTTTGATTTCTTTAAATTTTTCTCTCAGGGAAACTCTTGGGCCTAGGTTATAAATTGCGCTTATGGCTCTCTTTTGTAAAATAAATATAGTATTGACTTCGGCAGAACTGCCCCAGAGAAGAATTCCATACGACATGATGCTGTGAAAATAACTAAAATAAACCATCCTAGCGGTTTCAACATCAGTTAATAATTCATTATCATATCCAAATAATAAAATAAGTTTGCAAGTTAGAAATAAATCTTAACATTAAGTTTTATATAACGCCCGACAAAACCTACCTATCCCTATTAGCTATGAAACATCTCAATCACATAAGTTTTCAAACAAAAAAAAAACATTGAAATCAGTACAATTCTTTAGGAGTTAGGGCCTAAACACATAAGCGCATTGTCAGACACGTTATATCATATTATTATAAATACTAATACTACTAAATATTATTATAAAACATGTTATTTTTTGTCAGGAGTTAAAAAAAATTCGCAATTTATTTAAAAATTCTAGCTGAGTCAACAGACGTAGTCCTGTCATAATTATGATTCTTTCATCTTTCTCCTGACAATAGCTAACCCCAAAAAAACGAATTAGAAAAGCTGGTCCATCCGTTCTGGTGTGATGTGATGACCAAGGAAAAGTGATTGAATATCATGATGAAAAATCTGTATCTCAACCACAACTCTCTAAATTGTTCCTGATTCTTATGTGCTGCCTACACCTGTCGCTTAGAAAAGAACACGCTAGAATTAGTGAAACGTTAAAAAGTAGATTTGCTACAGCTCGCCTTCACTACCACTAACTTGTTAATCGACGCCGAAACACACTGGTCCGCTGTTAGCGGTAATTTTGTTGCGCACTCACTTAAGTAATTTTAAGTTAACGCTATCTTCTTTCAACAAAAGTAATAGATAGAGACAAAACACTATACAGATTAGTCTTCACGAATTTCTACAGACGGCTAACCTCGTGAAGCTTCATTATCACTATTAAAGATGTTACACTCCTTACAATGATCTGATGTCAATTTGACACCAGATTTGACTCTAATTTACCAGCTTCTCATTTTTAGAGTTCTGTAACCCAAGGGCAAAACGGAAGCCCTAAAGATTCGTCATGTCTGTCTGTCTGTTCGTCCTTATGTACAGCCACTTTTTTCCGAAACTATAGAGCTGGTAATTACATGTATTAATATTTTTACGCAAAAATAGAAAAATAACAATACATTTTGGGGATTCCCCGTACGTAGTCGATTCTGATTCTACCATGTAAACTTCGAGTATCGAGTGCCAAACCTCACGATCCCGACAAACCTGTCTGGTTTCCTTCACGTTCATTACCCTTTTCATACAAACACGCCGGTTTCGGAGACTCTTGACACCATTATATCCGATTTTTTTTTTTGAATGACTTGTTGCTAATCTTACGATTTTTTACAACTTCACCGAACTTTGTGGGCCGAGCAGAGTGCTCAGCCCGAGACATCATTATTTAGATGGATTGGGCTGTTACCTACAACGCCAGCACCAAGGGCTGTCTCCCGGGAGACCGTACCTCGACTTGGTGCTGCGTTATGGTTACTGGGTGGACTTGGTGGAGGAGTATTTGTGGCTCGTCGCTCGGCGTTAGGCGCCGGGCGCAAGAGAGGTCTTCGTCGCCTAGACCGGCGGCGACGGTGCAGTGTTGTGTTAAGGTGATGTGAGTTTGTCGTGTTCCGGCTTAGAGTTGGGAGAATAGCGTTTGCCGCGGTTATTGGGTCCGGGGGATCCGATAACACGTGGCGAGGTCTTCTATGATCGGGGGGAATTATATCCGAGCAATTTGACCATACGATGTCAACTTAGGTCTCCCCGGACACCTACATCCATCCACACCCGCATTGTATATCTGCTTTGTCAATCTTTTATCTGTCATTATTTCCACATGAGCATTCCCTTCCTCATGTGAACACTAACACTTTCTTTCAATTCCACATTTCTCGGATCTCACTGTTACAAATGCGGGCAGCGATTTTTTGTCCTTTGTAAAGAGTATAATCTCCAGTAGTAATGTAGCTTCATGTTTAATCTATTGCTCGGAAAACGTTGATTAAAAAGTCAATAATTTGAAATGTCTGGAATAATCTGTCACGTCTAAAATGTACATCTCTTTAGTTTTTTGTTGCATTTTGCAAAAGATTACATGCATCTAGAATATATTTAGTTTGTGAACAGCAAAGTCACCACCGGCACCAACGTCCAGTTTACAGGACGAGGTAGCCGCTACACTCGTCCGTCTGAGGTTGCAGACGTCTTATCGTGTCATGATTTACATTTTGAGTACTAAAAATGAGTATTAAAAAATTTATGGTATTTTTTCGGTTTCGGTTAAGTTTGGCCAGTGTGCTCATGCCTTAGGCCAAGTTTTAAGAGGCCAGTAGGTCCAGCGTGGCCGGCCGGGACGGTGACGATATGTACAGGCAGTAGGCAGTAGGCAGTAGACCGTACCTGCACGGCCTCCTCGGTGCTGAGGTTGCAGAGCGAGTCGCGGAGATGTTCCTGTATCCAGCGCGGCAACTTGCTGCGCTTGTCGCTGCGGCTGAAGCGCTTGTCCGCGAACACCATGATGCCGTAGTCCGTCTTACCACTTTGTAATTCAATATAATATTCGTCATTAATGGATTGACACAGCAATGCTAACAGAAATATTAAAGGATGAAATAGCAAAAAACATCGGGAGACTGAATGAAAACTGCTAAAAACTGAGAAAAGTGGTAACGTTTAAAAAAGTATTGATGTGTTATTGCTGAGAGGACCTTCGTGTAAATATATTTATTAATTTACGAAACCTTAAAAAACATTGTTATTAATATATTAAAAAATATGGTAACAAAATAATCATTTATAATTGCAAAATTTGAATTAATTGTATCGATTACGATGGTTACCTTACTTGTTCTCTGGTAAATATAAAGGAATAAAACAAATATTATAACAACTAGCCACTTACCGCAGCGCTCGGCCGACACACTGGGCGGCGTGCCGCATCGCGTCAAATGTTAGGAAATCGTTCTCTCGAATCTGAAAAGCAATAATACATTGCTATAATATGGAACTAGTTGACACTAACAAAATTAAACTACGGTTAAATAAACTACATTTTTTCTTTTATAAGAACCTTCTTAAAATAATAAACACAAAATAAAACAGCAAAATCATTCTATCCTTCACGCGTGATGCAATTCCCAAGGCACAGAGGTACATTTTTTGAGGTATAATATTAACAAGTCGAAAGTCCCCGCGAGAGCTTAAAGATAACCGATGGTTTGATTATCTCTAACGAGGTGGTGGATTACCATCCTACCTATTCCTGTCACCACAGTCAGTCACGCTATTTCATATCGCTAAAAATCTAAATAGTTCTGACAATATACTTTTCGAGTACTGGAGGCACGAGACTGCCCCCGCCAAGACGAGCATTGTCTATTTCTGAAAATTAGACATAGTCGTGTCATAAATTCTGTCCCATGTTTATTGTTAAACTAGCTGTTGCCCGCGGCTTTGCTCGCGTGACAGTTAATGTGTTTACTGATTATAGACCATTAATAAAGACTTTCATACAAACTTTCAACCCCTATTTTACCCCCTTAGGAGTAGAATTTCCAGAAACGCTTAAACACGTATCAACTTAATTTTTTACTTCAACCACAGTTAATAAAAATTTAAAACCTTAAAATCAATATTGTATTGTTTAAAGAAATATTGTTAAAATCTAAAATATATTAATAGTACATACATACATACATACACACATACATACATACATACATAATATATACTTAACCAATTAATGTTGTTAAGTTACATTGTAATAATATTTAGTATAGAATATATTTTTTTATTTTTGGCAAAATTTGGGGGGGGGGGCGGCATCTGACCGTCCTGAGTCCAGCTGAAGTAGAAGAGAAAGCAACAGCGTTTCAAAATATTTACTCTTCTGATCTTGAAGAAGGTTTCGTTGAAGAGTGTCAACATTTTCGCTGCCAGTGCTTTTCGAGCCAAAGCAAAACCGACACACTGATGTCGCCGATGACATTATTAAAATAGCTTTATTATCAGGATCTCCACACCATTTATCATAACGTTGATATAGCTCTACGCATGTGTGTTTGTATCCCGATTACGAACTGTTCCGGTGAACGCAGGTTCTCGTGTTTGCGGCGGGTGAAAAATTATTTACGGTCGAAAATGAACGAGGACAGGTTGAACGTTCTGGCTATCCTCTGCATCGAATCACAGTTGCTACGGCCTTTAGATTGTGATGATTTGATCAACAAATTCGCTGCTCAGAAAGCCAGGCAAAAGACAATTTGTGAATAACGATTCATTGCTTCTCACAAATAGAAATGGTAAGAATCAGTATCTGAAATACTGATTGAGATAATTAAATCATTTACTGATTATCGTTATTTTTTTTTTTCATTTTTATTTATTTTCTATAGTTGATTTAATTTTGCATGCTTTACAGCAATAAGGGTGGGTGGCGGCAATCTTTCATAGGCCTAGGGCAGCCAACGTATCAAATCCGCCCCTGTTTCAACCCCTATTTCAGCCCATAGGGGAAGAATTTCTACAATTCCATCCTTATAGGGTGTAAACTCAGTAAAATGACCCTACTCACCAAATTTCATGGCTGTAACTATAACAGTTTTTGCCGGGCAATGATGTTAGGACATGTTATTTTATGAGTATAGATAATAACCACCAGATTAAAATAATAATTTCTTTATCAAAATGAACTGAATAAAACGTGCTTTTTTATGTTAATTACATTTCCTCAAATGAGC
Source organism: Calephelis virginiensis (assembly GCA_002245475.1). Lineage (NCBI taxonomy): Eukaryota > Metazoa > Arthropoda > Insecta > Lepidoptera > Riodinidae > Calephelis > Calephelis virginiensis. The sequence continues at coordinate 2,410 of NJDC01025044.1, read as the reverse complement.
CTGCGACTTTCAATTTGCGCGGCCAGTCGTCTACAGCAGTATACACGAGGTCCATGTCAATATCGATGCCTTGAGAGACTCCAAATTGAGATGTACTTTTGAGCAGGCCGTCTGCTCCAAGTGTTAGCTGTCCAAATTCAAATCTGGACTGCAAGAGGACCAGTCTTCGTGGCGGATGAAGTCAATGGTGCTCGCTCTTTAAGCTGGCGCTGAATCTTGTTGGAGTTGGAGCAGTACGCAGGTTGCGTACTGCTTGAACAAAACGCAGGATCTCTTTAGTCTCATGTCCATTAGGCTCGCATCTAAGCGATGTCCTGTTTTTCTGCGAGAAGCTTGTAGTCTTAAGTCTTGATTAAACACCCTTTTCACAGGGGTTTTACTTAACCCTATCTGAAGGGCTAACAGTTTCTGCTTGCGGATGGGATTTCTTTGATACGCGCCTTCACAGCTTTTACCACTGCTGGTGTCCTAAGAGAGAGAGAGAGCGACCGCTCCTTTTTCTGTTTTCTAAACTTGAGTCGTCATTATATCGTTAAATGGTACGATAAATTAATATCCTAGTTAAATTCAAAATTGTTCAGCATGTCGAAAATTTGAGTTGGTGTGTAACTACATCGATAACCGCGACACGGTCTTCTTTAAGCATTCACTCCATATTTAATAATACGGGAAATTAGAAAAAATATAAGTACTTATTTTCATAGAAGATTTTAATTTAAAATTAGAAACATTTTTGTGGCAAGCATTTTAATTGAAAAGTTTTTACTGTGTGACAGAACTTATGACCCGACTAAGTATTTGAAGGTTGCAGTTTTAATTTTTTTTTTGGAGAATGAGTGTCACTGACTATACATTTTGAAGATCGAAGGAACAACCCACCACAGGGTTTTTTTCACCACCTCCTGTGGTAGAGATATTATATGGTTAATAATAATATATTACCGAGTGTAATTTCAATAAATTGAAGAGTTTGTTTGAAATGCTGAATGGCCGCAACCTTGAGCAAAAATTCGTGGAATAAGATGGATGGATTGTATTGTAATGATTGCATGCAATGAAAATGGTGAAATAGGATTGAACTATCGTTTTTGTACCATCTCAATGTAACCACCCTGTTTCCTGCAATAAATGATGATTATGAGTTTGCTTACCTGGAACTGGTCGCGCAGGTAGTCGAGTCTTGCCTTGAGTATCCGAGACTGCGTGAAGACGTAAGGTATCCCGAACATGAGCACGGCGCGGCCGAGATGGTGGTCGAAGTCCACGCCCTCCGACACTTTCCCCCGCGCCACTGATAGTAGTACCGCGCCGCGCCCACTCTCGCACGCCTGCACACAGACACACACACACACACATGTAGCAGACTAGTCACGCGCTTCCCACCCGCCCCCGCGCCACCGACAGGAGCACCGCGCCGCGCCCACCATTGCCAAAATACTGATTTTACTTACTTAAGCCCTATAAAGTACAGAGCATTTACAAACTAAATCTGTAGAATACTTACTTTGTCAATTCTAGACCGAATTAACGAAAGGTAATTGCAGTTTCGCATGTTAATCGTACTTGCAAAAAAATGATTTTTGTTCTGTTTGACCTCCACAATCCCGACAGCAGACCTACATCGCCGTTTTTTCGTTAAAAATTTAATAAAATCACTAAATATATTATTATAACAACAGAAGAGGTAATTCTGTACATCAAAAATATTTACAAAATAATCCCAAACTTAAAAATTTTCAATAAACCCTGACAAACGACACATTCCTTCGAAAGTTAGGATGCCACAGACAGACACACAATCACACACATCTAACTTACAACATCTGTCTTTTTTATTTGTTTTAGATAAACTGTAAAGACTAAAAAAGAGATTAAGTGATTACTGAGTCCACGTTCCAATATGATGTTAGATTTAATATTATACAGACGCGTCAAAAGTGCCTCTTGTAGGTTTACATGAAAGAAAAATATTTTTGATTTTGTTTTTAATAAAAATAATAAATCATTTGTTTGTGTTTTAACTATTAGGTCTCACATATTATGTTCAAAAGTGAAACAAATACCCATAGTGCGTCTAATATCGCGCGCAGGGCCGTCTTAGATTGTGCTTGGGCCCTGGGCACACAAAAACTTGGGGCCCTGTGGAAATTTAAAAAAAAAACTGCTTTGTTGGGTAATCAAATATATTACTATATTATAGTATGTAATTAATAATATTTGTATGCTGCTGTTTTTTTCATGATTACGATAATAGTTTCTTTCGAGATTTCGGTTAAGCAAAATCTATTATAACCTCAAACCTTTTATGCTCATAATAGACAAATTACTTAGTAGAAGAGTTTTAGTAGAAGAGAGTTCTAATTTATCAAACTTGACAAAGTAATGTAAAGCTGAGATATTTAAATCCGCT
>NJDC01024953.1:8074-21398 GCA_002245475.1 Calephelis virginiensis | reverse complement strand
CATTATAGCGGCCGGAATGGGTAAGGCGGTGGATAACTCTTCAAGAAAGTTGTTGCTCACAACTGTATCACCAGCGATCTTGTTACCTGTTTTACCTGTGTCCGCCTCTACTTGGTGCCTGGCAGAGGGACAGGTGATCTATTTTTGTCAGCGGACCCGGACCAACATGATCGAAAACTGAACTTATGCTGCTGCTACGCTGTTATTTGTCATTGAATAACTCATAAATAGTTGGGCCGATTACAATGAACTCTTTTAAGTGCATTAGGTTGTTATCTGGGTGATGTAAATTCAAGACTGGTTCCGATAGGCTATGTTAGGGTCAGTATATCATAAAACTTTCAAAGGGCTGGGACAATTTAAAAACTAATTTGTTTACAGTATTTCAACGATATTCTGTAGTTTAGGTGGGAATTACTCGAATTAATGAAAACAATTATATTTGATAAGTATGTCTTTTATATCAGGTATCCACAAGATCATAAAATAAAAAATTCTAATTTGGTTTTAAGAAACCAGACGAGAGAATTGATTTCGCAATTCCAAATTCCAAATTCAGTGAATTAAATCTCAACATTTTGCAGAAGATTGTCTTTTACACTTTACACCACTGCTGCTTCATGACAATGCTAGACCACATACTGCACAACAGATGGCTTCTCAATTAGAAGAGCATTAATTGGAATGTAAAAACCATGCACCTGAACCTAACTTCAACAGAACATATTTTTTTTCGAAAAATTCAATTTCGATGGTGCAGTCCAAACCACGTCCAATGATTTTATTGATTCCCGTTCGAATGGTTTTTTAGTAGAGGGATTACCTAAGAGATGGGAAATGTGCCTAGGAAACAATGATTCATACTTTGATAAAATAAAAATATTACATTAAAAATGTTCGACCTACGTTCCTTTCCTACAAAACGCCGATTACAGATGTAGGGACCTAATATATTCAATATTAGTACGGATATTACTCTCAACCTCAAAAATGTGTGACCTTGAGATATTGAGTTGCATAGCTGCGATGTGACGTACAATAACAAAATGCGATATAATCCGTTACAATGTCGTACTTCACAAAATAAGAGGCATATCGATATATTGTTCGTATTGAATATGTCTCATCCCTAACCTTACATATCTGTTTACGAATATGACGTGTTGTCATTGCAAGGGCCAATAAGAAAGCAGTTCCTCGCTTCCCCGCACCTCAGCTATTTGCCAGAATTGTTTTGAAGCAAAATTATAAAGAATAGGCGTCTAGTGGGATGTGCGGTCGATGGTACCAGGCGAGCATAGGTTTAAATACATCATTACTAACAAGAGCACTAGTGGCAGATTGTTGTGAAGCAACAGACCCGGTTAGGGATTAACCGCGATACCTATTCTTGCGACCATTATGACGAAATAGCCTAGGCTTAACACATTGGACACAACACAGTAAAAGGCGAACATAGTCTGACCGTCACTAACACCGTGACATCTGACTTGGTGGTAGAGTTTTGGAGCGACCCCTCCGGATTGGTACGACTGCCGCAGCTATTCCTGCTGCCATAACGTCAGCGCTTGCCGCTGACGTTTTGGGTTAGGAAGCCGGTAAACTTACTTTTGCTCGAGGCCTAACATCCCAGCCTGAGTTTGGCAACGCACCATTACCATCTTTGGTGTCTCTAAGCGGCGTGAGTTTCTTACCATCAGGAAATCCGCCTTGTTGTTTGTCCTCCAATATCATAAAAATAAAATATAAACAGTGACGCATCTATGACATCTATGGTGTCTGTAGGCCTCGATTGTTTCTTACCATCAGGACTACTATGTGTCCTTGCTGTCTTATCATAAAAAAATCGATTGTTAGCCTTTTGCTTTTCTAATAATGAACTCAATTTTTTCCTACACTTGTAACAACTGTATTTGCAAAATAGAATAAAGAAATGTGTTTTAGTATTGGCCCTGATTTTCACCAAATGTAGGTATGATACTTGATCCCTTGAGGGCCCGTTAATGTATCGGTATAAAAAGAAGCTTTCGTCTTTCTTCAAAATATATTATTTTTATACTGAGTTTCTTCATAATTGGTTCAGCCATTTTAACGTTAAAAAAGAAAGATACATTTCAGAAAATTCTTCACAATTTCTTCCAATTTTAAAATTAAAATTTCAAACACTAAAAAAATGTGAGAAATAATCCCAAATAATTTAATAATCCCAAAAATCCTTTGTATATCTTTTACACAAGTAGGAGACGGCATTTGTTGTATCGCTCTAACCTTTTCAGGATTGTTATTGAATTTTAAGTTTACTTCTTTTTGAAGTACATGTTGTAAATTACTATTATGTTCCTCCAGTGTAGAACCATAGACTAACACGTCGTCGGCATAAACTATTACACCTGGCAGTAAACCAAAGGTTTCTGTCATAATTCCATGACGTTGGTTCCGTCACCTTCACTATGACATTTAATTTTTCCATGTAATCCAATTCTTTTTTTAATCTTTTATGCAAAGAAAATGGAATTTTACGAGGAACATCGACACGAGGTTGAATATCTGTATTTACAGTAAAGTGACACTCTCCTGGTAGACAGCCTAGACCTTCAAATACATTCTTATATTTACTTAATAAGTCCTGTAAATTGAAATTATTATGTGACAACTGCTCATTTATACTATAAACTCTTTTTACTATACCTAATTTAGCACGTGTATTTTTTCCTATCACTGTTAGTGATTGTACATCAGCAATGATAAACAGAATATCAGACTTAAAGTTATTGCTTAAATAACAAGTAATCATATGTTGACCTACAATTTTGACACTGTTTCCAGAATAAGATGTGACTTGAAAATAACAAGGAACAAGTGTTTTGTCTAAATTCAATGAATTATAAGTATTTAGTGACATAACATTAGCATCACTACCAGTATCTAAAATACATTTAACTAAACAATTGTTAATATTAAGATCTATGTTCCAGTCTGAATTTTCTGAATTATTTTGCAATTTTACATGACCTATAAAGAAATGATTATAGTTATTACCTTGACATTTATCATTGGACTCGTTAATTTGATAATAATTAATATTCTTAGACCGATACATAGCTTGATAATGCCCTTTTTTCTTACAGTTTCTGCACACAACATTAAATGCTGGATATTTTGACTTATGTATTTGCTCACATCTTCCACACATTTTATTGTTATATTCTAATTTGTTTGATGACACTGTTTTATTAACATTTTTGGATGTTGATGCTGCCTTAGAATGATTTCTCAAATTTGATGTCTTAGTTAGTGAAGTATTACATAGCTTGTATTTATATGTGAAGTTATTGATACTTTTAGTGAAATTAATTTAATTACATTTCGATAGACTTAAATGTAGTTTATTTATAACACAGTATCTACTAAGTCGGTCAAGATCTTGCTGAAATTCAATGCAATCGTCTATTGATTTGATGGATTTATAAACTTTAAGATCATCTGCATATAGAAGAAAATTTGTATTTTGAAAGCAATGCTTGATACTTATATCATTAATAAAAAGTATAAGGAGCAATGGGCCCAGAATAGACCCCTGGGGTACTCCAGAAGTAGCAGTGATACTCCTAGACTGTTACCCATTGACGACTACTTTCTGAGACCTTTTCTGAATATATGACGAGAACCAACATAATAGATTACCTCGTATTCCGTTAAAAGCCATTTTGTTCAAAAGTATTTCATGATCAATTTTGTCAAACGCTTTCTTATAATCTGTATAGACTGCATCCACTTGAACGCTATTATCAAGGTTTTTAAATAAGAAATCTGTAAATATGAGTAGATTAGAAACTGTAGACCTGCTTTTGACAAAACCGTGCTGTTCTTCAATTAAAGTGTTATGTAAAATTGGATATACCTGATTGTGTACCAATCTTTCAAACATTTTCGATAGTGTCGATAATATGAAAATTGGTCGATATTGTTCAATATTATGTTTTACAATATTATGTTTTTATATAAAGGGTTATATATAGGAGTGATGTTAGCACGTTTCCATATATCGGTGAAAGTACCTTCGCATATACACATGTTATATATTATATTTAGGGGTTTATATATGCTCTTAGCAGTTTTTTTGAACAATATGATTGGCAACCCATCGGGTCCAGCACCTTTAGAAACGTCTAGTGACAACAATACTTTTAATATTTGAGATTCAGTGAAATGGATGTTAGTGAGTATAATGTTATTATGAGATACATCAGGAGGTGGTTGCCATTGTGCAAGTTTCGGTGAGGACGGCTCGTACACGGATAAGAAGTAATCTGCAAACATATTGCAGATCGTCTCTGGATTACTAGATGTACTGTCACAAAGTTGCATGGTGGAGGGAATTACAGGTTTTATCTTTCGTTGCGAGATATAACGCCAGAAATGCTTTATATTATTAGTTATGTTATCTTCTACTGATGTAATATATTTTTTATAATATTGTTCACAAGTTTCTTTAAACTGTGCTCTGTTATTCGAGAAAACTTCGTAATCGGACTCGTTATGGTACTTTTTTTCCATTTAACCCACGCTTTTTGTTTTTTATTAAATATTTTTATCAACTTATGCGGAAACCAAACCGGGACAGATGAAGTCTTAGGTTTTGACCTAGATGTAAATTGTATGATTGTATTGTCTAATTCATTTTAAAAAATATCTAGTGCTCCTTCTGAGGATGGGTCTCGTAATAGCTCCTCCCAGTTAGATTCACGGATTTTATCATTTATACAATCAAAATCAGCTTTGTAAAAATTATATTTCATAATAGAGATTCGTTTCATGGGTTGAGTGGCATGCGTCAGATTAATAGTGACATCGAAAGGAGGGTGGTGGGCATCTATACGCAATAATGGTGTACGTTGTAAGCTATTTATGACACAAGATGAATTAGATATCACTAGGTCTAGGATCTTGCCATTCTCGTCAACAACGTCATTATATTGAGCAGCATCAAGTTGAGACATAAAATTGATGAGCAAAGAACTCGTTTCTGTAAAGCTCTGTCCAGTTACGCAGAGCGGGCTTAACCCTCGAGAGTGTCACGTCCCATCCTAATTCCGGAATATTATAATCTCCCATCACATAAAAAGTATCAACAAAAGAATGGTTTATAGAATCTTGCAACATATCGAGTTGGCTATCATAGACAGCCGAGGGAGTTCGGGGAGGAATATAGGCTGGACTTATGATGTGCTTCATGCCGTGGGTGATGCTGGGTATTTCTATCATAATATGTTCTATGTTGCTAGGTTGCGCCTAGTTTGTAAATTTTGAAAAATCAAAACGAGCCGAGTTCAGTGTATGCAATACAGCCACCAGCACTCCGCCCCTGTCCCACTTGTGCGAGGCGGCGCGGTCGCGGTCGCAGCGGGACACCGTGTAGCGCTCGTCTATCGACGGGTCCTACGTAAACTGGTACAAGCAGCAAAATGTCACTAACGTTTTTATGGCATCATTCGTACTTAAACAACCAAAAAAATAATTAAAATTATTAACGCAGTTTTTTTTTCTAAAGGATTCAAGTATACCATTTCAAAATTTCAACTATGTACGTTGTATAATGTTAAAGTTACACGCATTAAAACATACAAATCGCTCTCCTGTAAAGTTGTGCAACTGCATTTGTACCAGTTAACGTAGGACCCGTCGCTATGAACTCGCTGCTCTCTATGTCAGGCACGAGCCAGGTCTCCGTCAGTACTATGATCTCATAATTGTTGGCCAAAATATTTATGAACAGTGTGTGTAACTTGGTACGGATACCTCTGCAATTTTGGTAGTAAATAGTTAATTCATTATTTATTCTAGAACTATCCGTTATCAATATGGGTCACATTATATTCGTGTGAATTATGTAGTTTTGATTTATGTAGTTTTGATTTATATATTAGATTTCGCGTACTGTATTTTAAATACCCCTCTCCATTGTAATTGCGTGTATTATTTTTGAAAAAATGTATGATACCATTCAGAGAGTTAGATTTGCCTGTTTGAAATAATATGTTTCTGTTAATAAACAACGGCAAAATTACCATAATGCTCAACAGTACAGCCCATAACTTAGGAATTCAGATCAACGATAATAGCTTACTAAAAAAGTTGTTACATTATCATTTAAACTGAAGAAATGTAAATAAGTAAATATAAGAATTGACAAAGTCTGAGGACCACTATTAATGACCGGGTTTGAGTTTAAGTTTAAGTTTTTTGAGGTCCTTATCGGTGCGAATAGCAAGTGTCAAGGGGGAATCGTCTTTTTCTCTGACCAGGATTGTCGAGTTCTTGACCCAGACGTATTTGTAGTTGAGATCCTTTGCAACTTCTCGGCATTTTCGAAATAATTGTTTTCTTTTTAGTGTGAGATATTCGTTTATATATATCGTTAGAGTGTTGCCCGCAATTCCTATTTGATCCGATTTCAGAACTTTCTTTTTACGGAAGGCGGCTAAGAGGTTGTCTCTTTGAATCCGGGTGGTTAACTTCACGAACTTGACTTCATAAAGTCGCGGGTTCAATTCTCGGGTCGGGCAACAATAAAAAAATTTGATTGTTCCTATTTTATAACAAAAAAATGTTACTCGGGATCAGATGTGTGCCTGGATGGCGATAGGCTTGCCACCTATCACATTGTGGGACTTAGTGTCTTCGGCTATTCGTGGTTACCTTGCTTTTGCCTATGCCTAAACCTTAGGGGAAATGAGCGTGAATATACTTACTTACTTATTGCTTTTTAAAGGGCGACTCCAATTCTGTTTTCACTGTTATAAGCTCGATATTGAAAATCATTTGGCATTACTTAAGTGTTTATTCATTTGTGTATTCATTCGTAAATGAATGATAATAATTAATTGGTGTAGATCCTGCTATTATTTCTCTATTTTTAAATCTTTAATACTGAATTACTTGTGTTTATTCATTTATAAATTCATTCATTCGTAAATGAATGAGTGAACACACATATTCGGTAGTTTTTAATTTAATTTTTTTTTTGTTTCAGATACGGACCTTGTGTTAATGTACAAGCTGTATTTTCATAATGATTATGCAATTGCTATAATTATTTTATTTCTCAACCTACTATACAAATGGAAAGCTCATGATACAACGTATTTGATTGGCTTACAGCATAAAATGAAGCTTTTAGGCTTATCAAAGTTTGGCTTAAAATCATTTTATCCTGTAACCGAGTAATACATTTTTTCTGTTTCTTTTTCTGACAATAAATAAAAATAAACAACAAAAAATAAATCTCGTTTATTCGTTCAGGCATGATACGTTGACCACGCGAAAGAGAGATTTATTTTTATATAAAATAGCTTTGTAGCCGGCACTTCCACAGTGTAAATAAATAAAATGGTATGTAAAACACAGACAAAGAATTTTAATAATCAGATACCTAGTTGAAAAATGCAACTAAAAAGGTTCACATTACACAAAGGCTTTGTCTAAACATATTTTGAAAAGTACTGGCAACTCTATCCAGACATTCCAAAATGTTTTGCTTTCAATTTATTTTTACTTTTTTTTTGGTGCATAGTGAACTATGCAATTTTGGTGGTTGGTATGTAAAAATGGTAACAATTAATAATAATTAATAACAATTACGTTTTAATATAGCACCAGGTTAACCTTTTTAATAAACTTTAGCTTTAATAAATAAATAAATTCTTTAATAAGAACGCGTTTAACTTTATATAAATTTAAAAGAAAGAAAAAATTTCGCCCCAGACAAAATTTGAGCCTGTAACCTTTCGTCTCAAGCCGACGAATGCTCTAACCAATTGAGCTACTGAGGTGAATCCTAGTGCCGTTGCGAAATTTTTAATTCCTTTCTTACCCGTTAACGCGGGTAGTTAAAGGTTACAGGTTCAAATTCTGTCTGGGGCGAAATTTTTTCTTTCTTTAAAATTTATATAAATTTAACCCAAGCACAGGGCAAGCCCTAAAATAAAAATGCGTTTAACTTATTATCTCAATATCTTAACGCGTTCTTACGTGAGAGCTTACTTTGCAACTTTTACACCTTTTCTTCTTTATTTATTTGTTGTTATTTGTTATTTTTACCTTAAATAAATATTTATTTGTGTTATAGTGGTCTGGTGTTGAACTTTACTTCATGAGGTCTCTAGTTCGATCCCTAGAGCAGACAAAAAAAAATGAATGTGACTTGTTTTCGTTTTATAATAAAAATTTATAAAAAAAATGTTGGTCGGGATTGGAAATGTGCCCGGTTGGCGATAGGCTTGCCACCTATCACATTGTGGGACTTAGTGTCTTCGGCTAGCCGTGGGTGCCCTGGTTGTGCCTCTGCCTACCTCTTCGGGGATATGGGCGTGAAGATACTTTTTTAATAAAAACAAAGTTGCTCGGAATCACACATGTGTCAGGCAAGTTTGACAGCTCTCACATTGTGATACATTGTACCTTCGGCTAGGCGTGGATGCTCCGGTACCTGTTCTTACCTCTTCAGGATAGGGAGTGAATATATTTTTTTCATTAATGATTATTTTGAAAAATTTTGAAAATAAGGGTTACTTGTGCCTTGTTTTAATCATCACCATAACCGCAGCATTATTCTTAGTTCTTCTTCTAGTTTGAATCGATTTACATATACAGGGTGTTATTTAAAGAACCAGCCAACTTTTGATAATCGATTCGGAATCTATAACACTTTCGATCTATGAAGTAATTAAAAAACAAACAATTTATAATTTTTATCGAATGCTAAATCCACGATGTACGGTTATAACGAAAACGAAGCGTAAAACTGGTTCCAACGAACAGCAGTCATGACTTGTACTAGGTACGACATAGGGCCTCTGCCTACCTCTTCGGGGATATGGGCGTGAAGATACTTTTTTAATAAAAACAAAGTTGCCCGGAATTACACATGTGTCAGGCAAGTTTGACAGCTATCACATTGTGATACTTTGTACCTTCGGCTAGCCGTGGATGCTCCGGTACCTGTTCTTACCTCTTCAGGACAGGGAGTGAAAATACTTTTTTCATTAATGATTATTTTGAAAATATTTGATAATAAGGGTTACTTGTGCCTTGTTTTAATCATCACCGTAACCGCAGCATTATTCTTAGTTCTTCTTCTAGTTTGAAGCGATGTACATATACAGGGTGCTATTTAAAGAACCAGCCAACTTTTGATGAACGATTCGGAATCGATAACACTTTCGATCTATGAAGTAATTAAAAAACAAACAATTTATAATTTTTATCGAATGCTAAATCCACGATGCATGGTTATAACGAAAACCAAGCGTAAAACTGGTTCCAACGAACAGCAGTCATGACTTGTACTAGGTACGACATAGGGCGACAACAAGTGCTGCATTTTTACGGACTGTTTTAAATTAATGTTTATGAAAGTAAATATTACAATTTAGCAAAAATGTTTTAAATATAATATTATCGTTCAAGCCCTAACCCCCATATGTTAAAATTTGGCCGGTCCTTTCAAAGTAACCCTGTACCTATATATTAATATAAACATCATAATTAAGTCTAGAATAATTGTGATAGTGCCCATTAGGTTCCGAAACTCTAGAGTACCTATCATGCATTGATTTAAACCAATATTATGACGGCCATGTCTCCATTGATAGTTTAAAAATGTACCTAACTTAACATAAACATCATAATAATTGTGATAATGCCCATTAGGTTCCGGACATGCATTGATTTAAACTTAAAGGGCAGAATATTATGACGACAATGTGTGTCCATTGATAGTTTAAAAATGTACCTATGTACCTATACCTAATTTTTTAGAAAAAGTATTCGATTGAAGTGGATAATCTGCTAGTGACGCACCTGTATCTAGGCGCGAACAGTGCGTCGTTTTAAAATAAAATGAAAAATATTTATTTGCGACATATTTGTTTTATCAAACATATGCTGAAAATCGGTATTACCTCCTCGTCTATTTAACCTGTAAACTAGGATTAGCTTTAGAATATTGAATAAAACTGTTTTAAAAATATATCCCTTTTGTCATGTTGAATTCTTTTCGCTACCGTAATAGCTTAAACCAGCTCGGAATAGCTAAAGTTAGCTAGTTTTAGAGTGAATTCGAAGTATACGCCTCGCGTTGTACGACCATGAGGAAACGACTTTGGACAAAGTTAAGCTGTTTTCAAAGTAGAATTTAAGTGACCACTATAAAATATCTACTTTGTGATCTTCATGGTTAGCATTGGCGTAAATCCCCGGGTTAAATTTCCGGGTTCCGGTTGTTTTGGCAACATGATTTTTTTTATGATATTGCAATATGATTTATATTAAGCAAACAAGCAGACGGATTTCCTGTTGGTAAGAAATTCACGACGCCTAGATACACCATCCAGCCTCATAAGGTGGTAATGGTGTGTTGCCAACCTGAGGCCGTATGTTAGACCTCGAGCAAAAGTAAGTTAACCGGTTACCTTATTCTCCGAACCGGAACACGTCAACGACAAACACTGACGTCATGGCGGCTGGTCTGTCCCTACGTCCCCTTGTATGCTTAAATCCTTAAAACTACGCAACGGATTTCGTTGCAGTTTTTTTTATTAGATAAAGTGATTAAATACGAAGGTTTATATGTATATTTTATACCCGTGCATAACAGGGACGGGCCGCTATTAAAAAAAAAGAAAACTTAAATTTATTCAAAATACGTGGCTTCTGTCAAACACAATACATTTAAATCAAAGGCAAAGTCATAGTCTAGAACTAGTTTCGTTGAAATCAATGATCATTTGAATTTTAATCTAAATCCAGAATATGAATATATTTATCTCTTTCCATACAGTTGATATTTATATGTAAAAGAGAGAAAGCAGTATTACTCTAAAATGCTGTCAAGTGTGACTTAATTGGAAGAACTTTAATTAGACCTGTATACTTTAGTGACAAACGACAGAGTTGCTTAACGAGTGGTTCACGAAAATTTCCAGCTCTTACGTCTCGTGTGTAGATATTTTGTATGAACTTTGGCATTAAGCTTTGGAACAAAGTCAAAGCTCAAACTTATTAATTCATCAGCATAACATGTTATTAGGGCTTAGCCTTTTTCCTGGTAATATTTAAAAAAGGTTCGCTAGGGGCAGCACCGGGGGGTACATATGTTTTGATTTCTCTATTGACAACAACGTTAAATGTACGCCTTATTAATACTAGAATAAAAATTATTATGCCTACAAAACATCGTGCATTCGCTAATTGTACGTCTGATAGTCGGTACAAGCAGGATGGTGTAAAATTCGTGCCTTTTATAAAACCACAAATTGACAAAAAAAATTTACACACTTATCACGAAGAGTAGATTTAACAGCTGAAAAAATAAAGAAACATACTTATATTTGTACAAAACACTTTATTAATTTATTTTAAAAATCTGGATGTGAACTGATTTTTATCATAGTTATCATTTAAATATTGCTTTTTTTTGGAATAAAACTAATTATTGATTTCTTTAGGTGTTTACGTTTGGTGGGATAGCTAACAGTTAAAATATTGTCTAGATTATTGCCTAATTTTTTGCCTTTATACCATTCTTTTAATTTTGATGTGCATGTGAGTGCATCATAACTGTAACGTACAGTATAATCCTCAAGTAAAACAACAATATGAGAACAGTTCTCTGAAGGAGATGCTGGACACTGACACTGAGCATTTATAATTTTGCTACTATTCTTATCCAAAGCTATACTTATTTTATACTTCACAGTGACTCAAAAAGAAGATTGTACGTCTGCTCTTAAGTAATACACCAAATCATTCGCATTGTCTTCCATATTTGACATAAAGTCACTTAAACAATATTGTCTTCCTCTTTGAAGTGTTCGTCATCGTCAGATAAAGTAGCATTCAAATCTAAAGTATCAATAGGACCAGTAGTAATATAATTATACATAATAGCATAGTAAAAATAACGAGGGATAGCTTGGGATGGAAAATTTGCCCAATTTGTAGTAGAAAAAGTGCAGGATTTTGAACTTAGTGGAGTTGGATTGAGTAATTTCATACGTTGCTGTTTATCGCTAGACATTTACCACCATCAATTCCAATACTTTTTTTACTATTACCATTTGCAATGCATTCTTCAATTCTTAAATATACAAAAAAACAACAAAAAATATATTTTAAATATTACAAAATTAAACAACTCAATGACACATACGATAAAATTTATGAACCAACTAACATTTCAACTAGGACATTTTTATTACCTGACACGGTTAAGCCACGACATGCAAGCCATCATTTTAAGTCCCTAACAAGATGATCGTGTACTTTTGAAAATTTCAATTTCGCCCCAGGTACATCACCTTCTGTTAATTCCATAATAATTTTATATGTCTAACGTTGTTGTCAATAGAAAATTCAAAACATATGTACGGGGGGTTAATCTACCCAGGAAAAAGGCTAATTGTCCGCACTTCATAAAATTATATAGTACACATATTTTACAACTATGACATTTAGTATTAACAATACACTATATTTAACAAATTGAATATAACTAACAAGCAAAATATAAAGAAAATTAAAATAAAAAAATTAAGAGTCGTCAAATTCATTAGTACCCCCTTTTTTCGTCGTTAACTAAAAAAAAATCAAGTGGATCTAATTAGCTTTAGTCGAAAAGATAACGCCGTAAAAAGTGAAACTAAATGGCTTATGGCAATGCATGGAAAGTGTAATATAAAGTGTTTAATAAAGTGTATTTTGGAAAAAAGCAAGTGTTTTTAGAAAAGTATGACGACATGCAATTTGAAATGTTGAGCTGTCTGTTTTAATCCGTTGCGTATTACACCGAAGATGTTAATGTTCATTACCTTTCTGGAGCAGAGATTAGGTCGTTTACCCTTCTCTTCAAACCGGAAATGATGTTCGCTGATGTTATCATATCAGTAATAGATCTTTTCTGGCATTAAATCATTTTAGGGCATATGTGTAAGATATAGACGGCTATACATATATACCAAAGATTGCGTTGACATTCTGTGACATCTCAGATGCTTACGATACACTGAAAAAAGTTTTAAGTAAATATTTATGTTACTTCAAAAATATTTTTTTTGTTACGAGTATTTCAAAAAGTTACACTAAACCTTATGGGGAAAACGTTTTTGTAATGAGATATTTTAATTCTTAATTTCGGTTCGGTCAACGGTAACATAATTCAATTCAAGTCAAGGAATCAAACTCGCTTACCTTTGCAAACATACATACACACACACACACACACACACATGCACACGCGCACGCACACGCACACGCACACGCACAC
>NJDC01024802.1:0-11001 GCA_002245475.1 Calephelis virginiensis | reverse complement strand
GCCACCATAACGTCATGACGTGTTCCGGTTCGGAGGGTAAGGTAGCCAGTAAACTTTCTTTTGCTCGAGGCCTAATATCCCGACCTATAGTTGGCAACGTACCATAACTACCTTTGGTGTCTCTAGGCGAAAAAAAATTTCTTACCATCAGGAAATCCGTCTGCTTGTTTGCCTTCCAATGTCATAAAAAAATATAACACAACAAATTGAATCAGATGCTATAAAAACAATGTCGAAGAGGAAATTAAAACTTTTCTTGAAGAAGATGAAAACAGTCGTATGTGTTCTGGCAAGAAGGAGTTCATTAAAAAGAAAAAGGATAAAAAACAAAGATGATTCTTATATAAATGATTCTTTAAAAGACTTATATGCTAAGTTTAAGCAAACTAATCCCCAAAATTAAATAAGTTACTTCAGTTTTTGCAAAAAACGACCTTTTTGGATACTGAAACCTAATGTAAATAAACGAGAAACCTGTCTTTGTATTGAACATGAAAATATGGACCTAATGGTGACTACGTTAAAACAAAACAACTTGATTCAAGAAAAATCTACCAAAGATTTTTTGTCATCACTGTGCTGTGATTTTTTGGATGTGTTATGTTTAACAAGGAAATGCCATAACTGCAAAGATAAAAGCTTAATTTAAAGAATTCAATAATGCATAATTCACTGCGACTTTAGTGAAAATTATAGCACTAAATACGCTAGTGAAATTCAAGCCATTTATTTCCGGAGTAACAGCCAACAAACAACTCAGCAAACAGTGGTCATTTACAGTCGTAAAAATGGACTTCTCAAAGTTCAGTCGATATGTACATTATCAGAGTCTACGCCACGACGCACCAGCCATTTGGGAGCATTTACTTCCGATATTAAAATTCATAAAGTATCTTCACGCCCAAATCCCTGAAGTGGTAGGCAGAGGTACAACCAAGACACCCACGACTAGCCGAAGACACTAAGTCCCGCAATGTGATAGGTGGCAAGCCTATCGCCAACCGGGCACATTTCCAATCCCGACCAACATTTTTTTATTAGAAAATTGGAAAAATTCAATTTTCTTTGTGTTGGCCGACCCGGGATTCGAACCCGGGACCTCATGCAGTCAAGTCCAACACCCGGACCGCTAGACCACACAGGCGATAAAATTCATAGAAGATGAAAATATCAATATTCTTATACTACATTTCATTTCTGTAAGTCCGTCGGGCCAGTACCGAAACCGTAAAATGTTTTATATAATAAGCCAACTTCACTGGTACCTTCCCAATTTGACTAGTATTACATGGAATTATACGGAAAGCGGTCATGGAAAAGGAGACCCAGATGGTGTCGGTGCAACGCTCAAAAAAACGGCTGATCGAATAGTTGCTCAAGGCAATGCTATCACAAGCTTATCATCATTGATGTCTCATCTGAAATCTGTTCAAGGTATTATAATCAATATAACAATAATAGTCAATAAAAAACGTTTCCGGTATTTAAGAAAAAGAATTGTTGATTACAATCGATCTTAAACCATTTGCAGGGTCTATGAAAGTTCATCAGGCAGTATGGAACGCCAATAAGCCCTACCAACTATCAATGAGAAGAATGAGTTGCGCCGAAGTTGACTGTAAAAATAATTCAGTGTCGTGTGAACATGGATATCATGTAAGGTTATACATTATAGGCGAGTGAACGGACAGATTACTGACTGATAGAAATAATAAAAACAAGAGTAACAATATCGATCTGATTAAAAAGTCAAGTCAAGCCAAAAAAGCGATCGGAACCTGTGCAGCTATATCTAAACCACAAATTTTGTCGAATATTCTAATTCATCCCGGCAACAGCTATTCTGTTGATTTTCCTGGTGATTTCTATGAAACCAAGCCGCGCCTGTCCCATACCTTAACATCAGATATTGGTTTGAATGAAAGTGACAGCTTCTGGACAAATGTGTCGACAGATTGTGAAAATATTGCTCTGAAAGTAATGAATGAAGTATTCTCCAAAATTGTAAATTTCGAAGAAAGCAGTGACGAGGAATATAACATTTTTTAATCAAAGATTGCAACCGGTTATACCTATAAAGTTTTTGTAAATTTTCATTATATTGTTAATTTAATCGCCTCTGTGGTCTAGCGGTTCAATTGTTGGACTCGACTGCATGAGGTCCCGGGTTCGAATCCCGGGTCGGGCAACAAAAAGAAAATTGGGTTTTTCCAATTTTCTAATAAAAAAAATGTTGCTCGGGATAGGATATGTGCCCAGTTGGCGATAGGCTTGCCACCTATCACATTGTGGGACTTAGTATCTTCGGCTAGTCGTGGGCATGGTTGTGCCTCTGCCTACCTCTTCGGGGATATGGGTGTGAAGATACTATGTTAATTTAATGCACCCAGCATTAAGCAGCTTAATTTAACTAAACAAATATTTAATTGTATTAAAACTATCAGGCAAAGTAGTATTTTTAATATAAAATACAAACATTATTAGTCAATTAGGTGCCTTCTATAATTGTTGATGTTGCTGGAAAGACTGATTTGTGACTAAAAAGTGATTGTTGTAGTAATTATGTATTAAGTAAATCTAAGTGGTATATGATTACTAGATCTCAATCTATTAGGTTAATTAATTGTGTTGAAATCACATAGTATTTTTAATAAAAATACAAATATTGTATATCATATAATAAATAGTTAATATAGAGCCGTCTATTATTGTTGATATTGTTAGAAAGATTGATTTGTGACTGATATGATTTGAGAGTGATTTTTGTAGTGATTTTTTTATTAGTAAGTAAATTTTCTGTGATTAAGTTGGATCTCAATTAAGACTTCAGACTTTTTTCCAGTTACTATAATGATAGTTTTAGACTATCTCCTATTTTTTATTACATTTAATGTAGAACATACAGTCGTGGTCAACTAACTAGGGACACTCTTTGGTTAAACCGAATTGTGAATTTATTTTTTATTTTCCAACGAGTCTAAACCATATTCCATATCTCTTACATGTAAGTATAATTCAGGAGCTAATTTTCAATAATGGTCAAATCCAAATATAACAGTTTTGTATTATTTATGCCAGATGTCTCTACTGAAAATTCTTACCAAAATCCTTTTATTCAAATAAGGCCAAATACAACTTAAACCTGTTAAAACGAAGATTTTAAACAGACCTTATTTTCAAAATTAGCCTATTCCCGCCAGTCTTCCATTCATAACTGGTCAAATCCATTTCAACCAATCACAGCGCGTCTAACCGGGTACGCTATTTTGTTATGGTCATACAATACCCTACTCGAGTAAAATAAAGGGATTTTTTATGGAAAAAGTTGTTAAATTTGAGTATAATATGGAAAAAAACCTTGAAGAAGTACCTGGCGATCAAGCTAGAAAAAGAAAATCTACAGGAGGACCTAATGATAAGCAAGAAAAGAAAATATTGTTAAATAATGTGCAAAATATTGTTGCCGTTACCGCGCGTTATTTTTTTCTTTCTTTTTATATTTAGTTACTTAATTTTTCTAACTTATTTATTACATATAATTCAATACATAATAATTGAAAAGAGTTTGTTGTAACTTATAATTTATTTTTAATTCAATATCATTATAGTTCTAAGTGTATATGTAAATACCTACTACCTATGGATTTATGTTTTAAAAGCTGCGCCTCGCGGTTTTACCCGCGTAAGTCCCGATCCCGTGGGAATATTGGGATTAAAAGTAACCTATGTGTTATTTAAGTATTCAGCTATCTATACAGGGTTATTTGTAATATGCTGACAACCTTTTACAGGGGTGTTATTTGAACAAAACTGAATAACTTTTGTTCTACGACTTTTTGAAATTCAATATTTTTTTTATACAAAAATAATTTTGACCGCTCGAGACCTTGACATGCAATGCATGTCTATGGCCTCCTTTACGTTGCATCTGGAGCGCCGTGGGTGAGAGTGTGGGGCGAGGGAGGCGGGGCTTGCACCTAGGCGCCTGAGGCGCTGACCGATAAGTCGGCAGTAATTTTTTTTATAAAAAAAAATATATCGAATTTCAAAAAGTCGTCGAACAAAAGTTATTCAGTATTGATCAAATTCCATCCAAATCCGTCCGGGGGTTTTTACGCGAAAGAGTAACAAACATACATACACCCATCCATCCTTCCATTCTTACAAACATTCGCGTTCGCGACGCGCCCCGCGGTATGTATGAAAGGAATAACACACAGGGTCCTCTAAATTATGTAACTTTAAGTCAGAATTCTAATACCTGCGGAACTAGGACGGGTCAAACTGTGTTATTATTAAACATATACCTACATATGTACCTATTATATTATTTTATTTCAGATATTCGTCAAGGGCTTTACCTCAAAGATATCCTTGCAGACATAATAGTAAATCTTATCAGTGTGTTAATTTATCGATGCGGGATGTACAAATGTTCAATGAACAGTTTTATAAAAATCCAGATAAACAGTATCAAGATGATTTTATCATAAAATATTCTAAATCTTTGAAGCCTTCACGGAAAAGACAGATAAATATAAAAGGAAATTCAAAATTAATGAGTATTGTGTACAATATTCGAAAAATTAATGGAGAGATAGTACCTTTGTGCCGTAATTTTTTTTTTTGAGATCTCTTAATCTTAATAAAGGTAGAGTGAGAGGTGTTTTAAAAAGACATATGGATACTGGTTTAATGGCTATTGAAAATCGTGGTGGTGACAGAAAATCATTGAAAAATTTGGGGTTACGAGATGCAATAATATCATTTATAAAAAAATTCAAGGGAACTGAATCTCATTATTGCCGATCCAAAAGTCGTCGTGTCTATTTACCGTCGGAACTATCTATTGCAACAATGGCCAAAATGTTTGTGAAAGAGCATTCAGAATTCTCACATTGCAAGGAATCCTACTTCCGCAGAATTTTCAACACCAAATTCAATATTGGTTTTAGTCATCCTCGAAGTGACATGTGCTCAACGTGCCTTGAATACAAAGAAAAAATTAAAATAGAAAACGAAGATACAAAAGCTCGCCTCAAAACAGAACTTAACGTTCATGTAGCACGGAGCAACGCATTTTTAAAATTTTTACAAGAAAAAATTTTTACTGACCCTACAATTAAGATATTATCATTTGACTGCGGCAAAAATCAGCCTTTACCAAAAGTTCCAGACCAGACCACATACTATTCTCGGTACACACATACATATATATAATTTTACCGTAGTTGAGGGCAATTCTCACTCAGAACTGACACCAAACAATGTCTTTTCTTATGTGTGGACGGAAGATGTACACGCAAAGGGGTCTAACGAGATATCAAGCGCCTTATATCATGTTTTACAAAATAACATAGATTTTACTAATGTAAAAGCTCTTCGGCTTATGGCTGACGGATGTTCAGGACAAAATAAAAATTCTAAAATTATTGGAATGATAAGCAAATGGTTTAGTAGTAATGCCCCGCCAACACTAAAAAAAAAAAAACTATTTTTTCCTGTAACTGGTCATTCTTTTATTCCACCAGATAGAGTGTTTGGAGTGGCGGAAAAAACTATAAACAAAATAAATAATTTGGTACAACCTGAAGAATACGTCAATATATTCAAAAAACAGGCTACTATTTTTCTTCTTAATTACATTGAAGTTTGCGACTGGAAAAGTGCCATCCAAGAAGTCCAGAAAGGAACGCAAGCGTTACATTTTAAAATTATGAGCTGCAAAAGATTCATTTTTACTAGAATGAAAGGTGATAGACGCGAAGTAATAGTACGAGGAGAAACATATTATCACAACGATACGTGTGCCCGCCGGTCCGGACCAGGCAAATTTGCTTCAGATATATGTCCAAAGCTTATAATGCCTAAAACCTCTGTAAATATTAAAAAAGCAAAAATAAATGACGTCGAGAAGTTGCTGATAAAACATTACGGAACAGAGTGGGCAGAACGTGAAGAGCTTAGCTATTACAAAGAGGTTATAGAACGGTACAGAAATGATAGTGTTGATGAAGAAGTTATAGAAGATGACTTGACTGAGGATAGAAATGCGTTATGTGAATACGTTGAAGAAGCATCGCTCATTTATTTAATATAAGCTTATGATCTCTACATATTCGAATCCAGATCAAAGTTCCTTGTAGATTTAATAATTTAAGATATGTTGATGTTTAAAGCCAAAGTTCCTTTATAAGTAAAAGATCTCTACGGATTCAAATCTTTTGCTATTTTTTTTTTTGTACTACTTGGAACTAGTTTCATAATTTGATTGGTATAAGTTACAGATCTCTAAGGATTCATATGTTTTTAAGGATATATAAATACTTTTTAAATTCTAATTTTATTTTTATTTTATGACCAAACAATAAGAAAAATGTACATTCAAAAGGATTTTTAGTATTTTTCTTTGAAATTTTCAATGTGACAAGTTGACAACCCTATTAGATCGATAGGTGGTTGCTCAACAAAAGTAGTCAAATCCAGACATTTTACCTGCAAAATTGGTCAAATCCAGTTTGCTTTCATTCAAACATAGCTAAATCCATACATTAGAAACAAAACTAGTCATATCCATTTTATAATCCTTTTTTTTCTCGGAAAAGCCAGGCATTGGGTTTACTTTTATTATTGTTATATCATCCTGTACCCCCAAACTACTGATATTTACTGATATTAACAGGAGTTAATTTTACACGTCTTAGAGGGGAATTTTACCTACAATTTCTGTCTCAAATATTGCCACAAATATTGAAACAAGTGCCACTGGAATTCATTAGAAGAATGTATTTGCAACACGACGGGGCACCATCACACTTTCAGCGGAAAGTGAAGGTTTCTCGGCGAAAAGTATGGAGACCATTGGGTAGGACGAGCGGTCCGATCCAATGGCCCTTCTTGGTATTCAGATGAAACTGTAATAGACTTTTTCTTACGGGAACGCATTAAAACTTTAGTGTATTATAGTGAAAGTGAACCATCACATGCAATCGATCTGAAAAACTAAATTAAATCTTCATTTGATAAACTAAGTAGTAATCGAGTTCTCAATTCGATAAAAAAATGCTACAAAACGTGCGTTACTGTGTTTCAAGTAAAAGAAGGAGGCACTTTGAATCTCTGCTGCAACAGCGCAACAATAGCAATTAGTGATTTGTAAGTTGTTCTCTAAATACGATATGGTATCCACTGCTGGCTTAAGTCGTTTGTGGTATAAATGACACAAATTTAACGGAAATTCGGTCATGTTAATAATATTGCCTTAGATTGATACCTAAGATACATACATATGTTAAACTTAAAAAACCTTTAACTTTAAGTTGAGTAACTTTCCTATTTAACAAAATTTAATTTAGGTGTTACTTGGTTCCATACAATTAAAACACGTATTTCCATCAAATTTTCCTAACATATCGAGTAGGTACTAACACTAAACTTACTGGCTGAACCTTTGATATATAGATAGATAGATCTATCGGATAGATAGATTATAAAATGTGAATTTCATCTGTAATGATGAACTCATTTGGTGGGTACTCAGAATTGTGTATCTATAGGACATAACTACCCGCGTTAACGGGTTAGAAAGGAATTAAAAATTTCGCCACGGGACTTGAATCCTCAGTAGCTCAATTGGTTAGAGCATTCGTCGGCTTGAGACGAAAGGTTACAGGCTAAAATCCTGTCTGGGGCGAAATTTTTTCTTTCTTTAAAATTTATAGATAATATTTCATGTACCGGGACCAATTAATCAGTTGAAATGGGCAGTTATCCCCGTTGATAGGTGACGTCTTATGTTTCTAGTCAATTTTTAGAACAGGTGGTAAAATATACTAGTCAATATATCATTGAAAGTGTCGAATACAATTTGTTAATAGAAAGAGACTTAATGCAATGTACCAGACTTAATGGTATTGAAGGTTCTGCATAAGCTAGTTGAAATATTCGTGGGACTTATTTGAATACCTAACATCCATGAATAAAGAAACTGACCAGAGTCTGAGTTTAATATATTCGCGTCAATCACTTTACACTAATACTAGCTTATTGCGCGTATATGCGTGGTTAACTTATTACTAACCACGTGTCATGTACGCTTGACAACCGAATAAAATCAATTTACGATCGCTTGAATTGATCGTGATCGATCGATGTAATCGGGTTCCTCTGCAGAATAGACAATCCACCTTCCTGCCAGGAAGCTCGTAAAAGGCAAGCATAGGCTTACCGTCACTAACACCGTGACATCCGACTAGGTGGTAGAGTTTCGCAGCGACTCACCTGGATTGGTACCCCCGCCTTATCTACTCCTGCCGGATAACGTCATGACGTGTTCCAGTTTTGAGGGTTAGGTAGCCGGTAAACTTACTTTTGCTCAAGGTCTAACATCCCGGTTTCAGGTTGACAACGCACCATTACCACCTTTGGTGTCTTTAGGCGGCGTGAATTTCTTACCAATTGGAAGTCCGTCTGTTTTATTATGCTGCCGCTTAGAAGTGTAAAATGCAAATAAAATGCCGAACAATTTAACATAAGTAATTCCCAATCGGACGTTGAAAAACGAATGGTTGACCATATTATAGGCTCTCATCGTAACGTTATACTCATTATTTTTCCTTCCAGGGCTAAATAGCACGCGCATCTCTTAAAACAACGTTTTCTTTCAAACTTACACCTTACTTTAAGTGGTGTCCCATTCACAATCATGTGCCACATTAAGAAAGGATTAGAAAAGTCTCTCTGAATTACAGTTGTCTGCCATAATTGGATGCACCAGCTTCGGTGGTATACTCCATTTCCTTAATGTTATGGTGAAAACGTCTAGTTCTAAGAAACTGTTGATTATCACGGAAAGATAATAGATAAAAAAATATCTCTGGATAAATTGCACAAATTGAACTTAAAGTACGAACGCGCCATACCGGTTAAATCGACGTATTTCTTATCCTAAACAATTGATGTAAATGTAAAATGTAGAAACGATTAAGCAAAACTTAAAGCTAACATACCGAAGCCGCCGACACAAAACCTCTTTAGTTATCCGCCGACTGTTGAGAAATAGTAAGGTGTCAGTGTTTTTTATCAACTTAACATTATGAAATGGGACGAAACAAAAGTAGTATTGAAACTAATAGTCATCTGACACTTAAAACACTACTACGGTGGTTAGAACATAGTGTCCTCGATGCTTTTAATGATATTGTGACTGAATTATTTACGCCAGTTAAGGAATGAAAATATTACAAAAGGCGAATCGCCAAGCGTTTAAAAGCGGTCGAGATGTGATTGAAGATTTGCCTCGCTCTGGTATGCTATCAATGTCTGCAACTGAAGATAACGTCGCAAAAGTGAAGGAAACAGTGACTGAAAATCCTTATATAACTTTGAGAGGGCCACCGAACTATCTATACCTCAGCAGTCGATCCGTATGTTATTTTAACAAATCATTTACGCATTAAACCTGTTGCCGCTCGGTAAGTCTCAAAAGTTCTGAATTTTCTCCATAAACTCGATCAAATGATAGTCGCTGAGAACATGCTAGAACAAATCAAATCCGACCCAACATTCACGAAACGTATTATCACTGGTGATGAGACGTGGCTTTACGTGTTTAACATGCAAATTAGTCAACAAGCGTCGGAGTGACGCCTCCAAATTAAATCGGAACCGAAGAATCCACGTTAAACGCGTTCAAAAGTCATGATGGTGTTCTCTTTATCTGGTGTTTCATAAGTGCGGTAAAAGGAATAATAATTTTCGTTGTGACGTTTAAGAGAGTCAATTCGACTAAATAGGCCAGACTTGTAGAAAGAAAATTCTTGGGTTTTGCACCGCGATGACGCACCTTTGCACAAGGCTATCGTTGTGAACGAATTTTACTCAAACAATACCATCGAACAATCACCACGTTCACCAGATACGGATCCAGCTGTCTTCTTTAATTTTTCTAAATACAAATCATCACTTCGTGGTACAAGTTTTTAATCGGTAGGAGACATAAAAGAGAATTCGCCATGAGAAATGAACTCAATTCAACTAAATGCGTATAAAATGTTTTGATTAATCTTAGGCATAAATAGTTTCTGTAGGAGCATACATTGCTTTTTTATCTTGTGTATTATTGATATTTTCTGGGTATTTTCTTGACAGAGTAGTAGACTTTAGTAAAAAAATCTCTTTGGAGATTTAATTATAACTATCATTTTTCATATTACTTTCGATCAAATTTTTTTCGAACACTGTTTCGATATCACTTAATATCCTGCACAAGGCGGAATCACAGAAGACATCAATATCTTCAATCCCACCGTAACATCCCACATTAGCGTACAAAAAACTGTGGTCGACCAACGAAAAAGTAAAGAAAATAGCTCTGAAATTATGTTTATGGTTGTAATATTAACTTCCACTCTTTAAAAGACAATTAAGTTACATGTGTTTTCCATTCATTGATTCAAGATAATTAGGTCGATTCAATTATTTTTTATATATCAGCAACTTTTCTTCATTCTTCCGGTGTTCTTGGTATCTGGAATATTTTTTTTAATTAATAACAATTTTTTATACCGCAATGACATAATGCATATATTTATCATATGAAACATTGTTATAATAGCTACTTACTTTCACATAATCTGATAATAATTTAACCTAAGCGTGACACAAACCAGTAATTATGCTTGAAGTAAGTTGAGGAGGTTATTTGAAAACGCCACAAAGATTACAAAAAAACAAACTTTTTCCTAACTTAGTACGGTAATGTTGGTGAAAATCTGTATTCTGAAAGAATGCATTTTTTGTCTTTTGTGTCCTATTCTATTCTGTGTCCGAAGACATTAATTTTTTAAAATTAGCCTAGTAAATGTAAGAATTCTCTTAAAAGAAATGGGGTTCAGTCAGGTTTTGTCTTTTTTTTTAACACTTATTCTTTTAATGGTACTATAACAATTATGACTTTTTGAACTTGAAAAAAAATTAATAGAAGAAGGCGTTACTTTGCGG
>NJDC01024750.1:2579-14146 GCA_002245475.1 Calephelis virginiensis | reverse complement strand
CTCTCACATTCCACGCGCCTATTTGACACTCTCCACTCCTCGATTCGCCTCTACGGGCCTGGCGTGATGTGTGGCGGCCCCCATCGCTGCATCTGCCTCTTTTCGTACCGACGAAGGCGGATCGGAACGCGTCACCTCCAGATAATTATTTTTTCCCTATAAAAATCTCAAAGTCGCTTTGCTATGTTTTTGTATGTTGTATGTTTTTTTCGTATATTATATAAAAAATAACAGTCACGAGCGTCTGATGCTGACCGCAGAAACATACATTCCCGTACTTTGACTTATACTGAAACTTACAATTAATATTTAAACAGGTGTATATTAAATGAAAGGATAGCAGACCTGGCATCAGAACTGTGGCTGACATCCTCGAACTGTTCTGTCGCATCGTTACCGGCCAAGTCCATCAACACTTCCTCCCCGCCGGGATGCTGAAACGAAATCAATTTTGAATTATCTGAAATTATTTAAAATTGATTACTATCAATAATTCAATGCCTCTTTGTCTTTACTAGAGCAGAAATTGCAGAAAATTGCAGAATTTTATAGCGGCCACATATTATTAGAACTAATAGATGATGGCGTTACTTTACGGAAATCCAACTTGAATAATAAATAGTTAAATTTGCAATTTTCGCCTATAAATTTATGTGTAGGTATTGTAGCGCTACATAACAGGAAAGACTGCGCCTAGTGTTTGGACTGGATGTGCTAGAAGTCGAAGACTTCAAATATAAGGTAAGTCATTTTAATTAATATGTTATTTGTTGTGGTAACGTGTTTACCTATCAACGTAATTGGATATCCTATTTATTACCTTTTTTTACAACTATGGAATGTAATTTAAATTTTAGCACTTTAAAAGTTCTATAAATTTTAAAGACGGAAAAAATCTCGACCTGGACAGGATTTTAATATGCAACTGTTTATCTCAAACCGACGAATGCTCTAACCCAACGGTCAGCAACAGGCGGACCGCGAAAGGTTGAACCTCGGACCACCAAATATTATATGTCATGTATGCATTGTATGTCAAGTATAAATAAATTATATTTTTAAACTTAGTACCTTACTATTTTAATATGCCCAATTAATCTGTTTTATAAATGCCAACAATTGATATGGTTTTATAGTTGCAATGCATCGACCATGAACATTGCACCGCTATTGTCTCGCGCTATCTGTACATACGTATGGTTCCTCCGATGAACACTTGCAATTGAGCGTGAGCAGAGGTCACTGGTCATGAACGTCATAGTGCGAAATCGGCAGAGCTGCCCACTAAAATCGCTTTCAACTGACGGGATCCCAGCAATGATTGGCAAAGAAAAAGGTGTAGTAAAGAGAATCAAGGATAAAAATTCAGGCCTAATATCCTAATATCCACCAGGCAGCCCTTTGTAGTAAACAAAGCGCTGAACAAAGTGATAGACAGCTTGATGAAATTTATTAATTTTATAAGATCTCATTCTGCTCTTCAACACCGATATTTCAAGGAGTTTCTTTCTAAATGCGATTCGGCGTGTTCTGACTTACTGCAACACAACAATGTTCGTTGGCTTAGTAAAAGTCAAGTTATTGAACGTTTTTGGTCAACAAAAGAACAAGTAACCTCCTTCTTGCAAAACTTAGATACGCAGGGAGCTAAAAATCACCTTCAGTTCATAACATATAAGCGCAATATGGTGGAATAGGCATTTCAAAAAAATATTTAAATGCGCTCTCAACACAAAGTTACAAGGAAAAGGAAAAGTAATATGTGATCGTTGTTTTTTTTTTTCTGGACCTTATAAAATTGTTCAATTGGTTTGTAAAAATTTTGAAGCATTATCCGGACCTTACTTAAAACTACTTGCTGACCCCTGCTCTAACCATTTAAGCTACTGAGGACTCCAGTCCCGTGGGGAAATTTTTAGTTCCTTTCTTTACCGTTAACGCGGGTAGTTTAATCATATAGATACACATTTCTGAGTACAGTACTAAATGAGTTCATCGTTACAGATAAAATTCACATTCATAAAGGCTATAACATTCGTTTCTTTCAAGGTATTCTTATTTTAGCACTTGCCCCGTGCTTGGGTTAAATTTCTATAAATTTTAAAGAAAAAACAATTTCGCTCCAGACAGGATTTGAATCTGATACCTTTCGTCTCAAGCCGGCGAATGCTCTAACCATTTGAACTAGTCAGGATTCAAGTCCCGAGGCGAAACTTTTAATTTCTTTTGTTACCGTTAACGCGGATAATTTTGTGCTATAGATACACTACACAGTAGGTACTAAATGACTTCATCGTTACAGATGAAATTTACATTTATAATGGCCATAACTTTCGTTTCTTACAAGCTATTTCTATTTTAGCACTTTTATCTACCCTCGACCTATTCAACGTTCACTATTTGAAAGGTACTCACGAAAACATCCCGTATATTGAGCATTTATGCACAAACAAAAAATTAACACAACTCAAACGCGAGCAAACTTCGACTGACAAACTAATTTATAAATAATGATTTGTAACTAGCAGGACCGGGGTATTTGGTCCGCTACACACAGGCGAAGTTAGTTTACGGAAATCCGTTTTTAAGAAATTGAAACAAAATTATACCCATACAAATACACTCAAATTCCGTACGAAAAAATTACTCACGAGTGTGGCAGGTCCATAGATTTGTTTGAATTTGTTTTGTTATTTTATTACAGAATTCCGTTCAAAAACATTTCGAAAGCAGCGAATCCTTACAAATCTATGGAGACAGTACATACCGACCGACAGCATATCACATCAGAAATGAGAACTAAAGACAAATTATGGAAAATGCGAACACTAATTAACCGCATATTGGCTGGTTGTCGAAGCCAAAAAAAATGTCAATCCCTTTCCGTGGACGAAATGATTATACCGTTTACTGGTTCATGCGCGCTAAAACAGTACTGCCCAGGTAAGCCAAATCCAGTTGGCTTAAAAGCTTTTGTTTTAGCTAACCCAGATGGTACTGTTTGCGATTTTCACGTGTACCAAGGTGATACTACTTATCCTGCCTATCAAAACACCAACTTTGGACTAGGTGAAAAGGCCGTGCTTACGCTTTCAGATAATCTGGTTGCTGGTCATGTCTTATATTTTGATAGATATTTTACATCAGAAAAATTATTAGACGAACTCGACAGAAGAGGAATCAAAGCTACCGGGACTGTTATGAAAAATAGGATTCCTGTGGATGTACGGCAATTATTAATTGATGACAAAGAATTAAAAAACCAAGGAAGAGGAAGCAGTCAGGTGATGGTTAGGAATGGTGATCTACTAGCTTTTACCAAGTGGTATGATAATAAACCGGTTTTGTTTTTATCATCTGTGGAAGCAAAAGATGAAGCTGATACCTGTCGACGCTGGTGTAAGAAAAACAAAGTTTATGTGTCCGTTCCACGACCGAGAGTAGTCAGGGAATATAACCAGAAAATGGGTGGGGTTGATTTGGCAGATCGACTTATAGCTGTTTGTCCATATAGATACAGAACCAGAAAGTGGACCCAAAGATTCCTCTCTGCCATGATTGATTTGGCAGTAAGCAATGCCTGGCTTCATTAAAAAAAAGATCAGCTGAAATCTCTGCGAAATACAACAGCTGCGAGCTTTTAAATTGGAGCTGGGGGAGAATTTCATCAAATCTCACGCTGATACTGAAACTGATCCTTCAACAGATACTGAAGAGAATCAACCACCAAGAAAACGGAAGAGAGGAAAGATGCCATTTGTTCCAACCCCAAGCCCTCAATTCCGTAAAACCGGAGCCAAGCACTTACCTTATATTTCGGAGAAGGTAGGCAGATGCTGATACTGTCATTATAACAGAACATTGTTCAAATGTCGCGCATGCGATATCAACTTGTGTTTGACTAAATTAAGAAACTGCTACAACGACTTTCATATACTGAATGAGAATAATTAAGATCACAGACGCTGAAAAACTTGAGTTTGAAGAATTTTTTACTGTTCCAGTTTATAATTTTGTATATTTCACTGTTGATTGTTAGAGACCAAAGTAAAAATTTAATTTTAAGATATGAATATGTTTTTCAAGGTTCAAAAGTGATGTGATTTGGATGGGTACTAGTAGGTTGGAAATTTTTAGATATTTCTTAATTAGATAATAATGTAAGTTGATAAGTTAAATATGACTGTCAGATAAAAGACTTTTATTCTTTGTAATATAACTATAATTAATATTCCTGTTGATTGATCTCACTTAAATAATAACTAGATTAGAAATACACATTTTTTAAATATTTTTTCATTATAATTGTGATTTTGTAACACCGTTTATTCAATAAAAACACCTGATTATGCGATTTTTTTTATTTTTCTTTTGGTTGTTTAAACGCCTAATGTACATGTAAGTGAACAAAAGATATGAGCATAAAAATCATTGAATTGTATTCCTTAATATCCATATATACCCAGTAAAAAGTAAAAAAAATCCTGGTAGAAGTTTTCTCGAAAAAAATTAGTTTTTTATGCGTGGGCCGGAACTGTGATAGTTGATATTGTACATTATGTTGCACATTGGGTGTTCAGTTAATCCAATAACAAAATAGCTTGGGCCTTACGAGGTTAAGGTCACCTACATAGGGTATTTCCGTTCCGTGTCACCAGGACTCATGGTGGATTTAACTACGTGCCGCAGGAATGTAGGTAAAAAGTAATTTTGATTCAAGCTCTGTTTTAATAATTTTTCATGAATTAGTAACAGTTGTTGTACCTACGAAACTAGTAATAAAAAAATACCAAATGCGCCTAGATGTAAGTTTTTCGTAACCGATTACGATTTCGATAAAACAAAACATAAAAGGTTTTCCAACAATTGAACATAAAATAGTTTTATTTTTTGTCTCTGTGGTCTAGCGGTTCAGTTGTTGGACTTGACTGCATGAGGTCCCGGGTTCGAATCCGGGGTCGGGCAACAAAAAGAAAATTGGGTTTTTCCAATTTTCTAATAAAAAAAAAGTTGCTCCGGATTGGAAATGTGCCCGGTTGGCGATAGGTTTGCCACCTATCACATTGTGGGACTTAGTGCCTTCGGCTAGTCGAGGGTGCCCTGGTTATGCCTCTGCCTCTTCAGGGATATGGGCGTGAAGATACTTTTTTAAGTTTTTTTATACAGCATAGGCGTGCACCGAAATTCCTCTCAAGGTAGGCAGAAATTCTAGATAAAAAAACTAAGCAGTTCTAATTTAATTTTGCGTTGTACATTTACCACGAAATGTCATTTGCTTCACATACTACATAATAATTATGGATAATTTAAGTTTGCGAATGATCATCAAAAGATAAGAAACCAAAAACGGGCACAACTTTAACTAAGCACATTATAACAAAACGGGTCTTCTAATTCACTTTCGATAGTAATTAAAGTATTTATCTAATATTAAACAGATAAAATATGCTGAAACTAAATTGCGTTAACTAAAGTCTAAACATAGCACAAAAACTGTTAAAATTCATTACAAACAATAATTTATTATTGTGAATGTGACATCTAACGGCAGTAGATTTTACCAACTGATTATGTACCGGTTTTTGTGATTGATTCCAGAGGTTACTAAATATGACTATTTCAATAGCGTACCCAAGACTTTGTACTAAGGATTAGTGGTAAATTTTCAGATGAAATTGTCAACATCCATAAAAAATGTTATCGTTAAAATATTTTTTCGCCCGTAAAACTAATAAAAAAATCACTATTTCCGGTAAATTTGACTAAATTGGCAACACTATACTTTATTTTTAACAACATTTAGAACAATAAGCACTGCCTTTTTCAACTCACCCACATATAGACATGCTTATTGTGGGCGGGCATTCACTCACTCATCATTTTTTTTGTATAAATGACAGTTAAGTTTCACGAACACAAATAAAACCAATAGTAGGGGAGCCCAAAAGGGGATTTTTGGAGTAACTCAGGTCAGATTAAGATATAGGAGACACCCTGTACCATTGTTACACACCTCCATTAAGTATCAAATCTCTATATAGAGTCTGTCTAATAGGGTTGTCTTTCTAATTTTTTTGGCTTAAAAATATACTCGAGCATGTCAGATAAAAGTACGCCGAGCTTATTGCATGCCAATAAGTCCATGTTTGAATTTTTTAATGATTTGAACAAGACGTATGGGAGTAGGAGGTTCAGAAACTTTCAAAAACCAAGTCATATGTGTAAATTATCGATTACAGCAATCTGTCTGATTGACATATTTCTGTCATCGGAGACACATCAGGCATATATACTATTAATATCTGATGAGTTCGGCTACGATCAAGTGACTGGAATTGTTATTTTAGCTTCTAGGCACTTAACGCACCGCTAGAAAGAAAAACCTTACATGACATTTTTTACTCTCCACTATTTAATCGACAAAGTGCAATGGGTCCCCATGACGCTGGAGTTACTACACATTTAGCATTGCGGGCTACCCTACTATAAAGGACAGTTAGTGCCTAGGCCATGCTGGAACCATGGGAAAATCACGCTTACGGTACGACGCTTACGGTACGACGCTACAAAATAGTTACGTGAAAGGTTCATAGATGGCGTGTATATTAATAATTTTACTTTATGACAATAATATTAGTTTAATCTACACGTAGTGCCAAAACTTTGGACCCCTTTATACGAAAATTGCGCGCGTCCGCGCAGGAACATAAAATTTGGCACACTTATAGTTTATGTGTAGGAGAAGTGCAGAACGCTAATATTTTTCAATAATAATGCTAATAAAGAACATTAAATCAATAAATAAAACATTACCCACACTTCCATGCATTTGACACACACAAACCAATGTATTATGATAACGATAAAAGATTACAGATGGCGCTCTAAAAAGTTTGGAAACAAAGTAGTTGGTCTTGAGAAATGAAGATGGCATTCTTATCAACAAGATATTAAAATTTATTATGGTCGAATTTCGACCAACGGGCGACCGCTAGTTAAAATTGTTAAGTATGTCAATTATAAAGCACATACAAAGTCTAAGGTAAGCAGGGCTTATAAGCCTTTATGTAGCGCACGCCACCACAACGCACAGCCAAAATTTACAGGGTTTGTAGAAGAGGAGGGCGTAGCTTTGTTACAGGAGACTATTTGGTATCATTTTTACATAAAAAAATACAAAAGATGTAATAAATGTAACCACGAGCGGAGGTTATATAAAATAATGATCTGACGTATCTCATAAATACTGAAACACCCAAATAAAAGAGTTAATGTTTGCATTGACGTCATAGCACATAACGAATGCGTTTGACGGTTAATATAATGGAACCCATTTCTTATACAGATGAACGGGAATCAACATTAATCATTCACGCACTCACCAATTGTGGGATGACATCCGGACGTTATGAGCAATTTCATGATGAGGAAAATACCACATAATATCATACAAACATAAATGAACTTGAAGAGCGATTGAATGAGAAGATTTAACACCAAGAAGCGAGATACACATAGGGGCAATATGCTGTTAAGTCATTTTGAATGCATTCCAAAATGTATACAAATTATTACACAGTAATGTCATTTCTTACTTGTCGCACTTTAATAAGTTTCAAGAAACATTTCAGAAAATGTTAATGGCGCTTTTAACTACTCGTCAAATTCTGAGAGTAATAACCACCGAAGGAAGATTCTCCAAAGACCTCATGATTATCACAAGTAATCCCCGCCGTTAACCAACAACTGCAACTTGTTGAATTTGCAATGAGTTTCCCATGAAGTGAATTCATATGAAGAGTAAAAATGCTTTGAATCACGGAAGTCGCGGTTCGAAAATGGACTTGGCCTAATTGATCAACTATGTTATCTCTCGCGGTATGTGAGAATTCAAAATACATTTGTCACTTAGTTAATAACTAAGTGACAAATGCTCATTATTATAGCAATAGATGTTGATAATTGTCTAATCAGTAGCACGTATACGAATATGATAGTGACAAATGAAATATTATTAACTTTTCAAAGACAAATAGTGATACTTTGCGAACATTATGAGGGGAGTATAATGCAATATTTTTTAATATAATAATAATGCAGTATTTTTATTTGTTGATAATAATTCATTTTGCTTCGTGGAAATCACTATCGAGACAGTGCTTAAATGAACGAATGCCTGGCGCCCCGCAAATTCTATCGTATAAATATAGATTTGGTTTTTATTTTTGTTTTTTATAGATTTTAATCTACTGAGTCTAACATTAATTTCAGAGTTCTGAGATATATTAATGTAAATTGATAGAAGAAGGCGTTACTTTGCGGAAATGCATACTTCAATCCAAACAAAATTATTTATCCTAACGGTTATCCTAATTTATTCTTTCCAGAATAACATTGTACAATACTTTTTAGATGAACAAGTTTTGGTTTAATTTACTTTTGTTAATTTCTTTATTCAAATCGTTACACTAGTTGATTTCGAAGTATTTTAGGGTAATTGTTTTACCATGGATAGGCGATATCTTATCGTATTATGATTATTTTTGGAGTAATAACGTTTCTAATTATTTATATTTTAAATGTCAGTGTATTATTATTATATTGTACAGTGTATTATACTTATAAATAAAAAATATCGGGAAAAAGATCCCAATTTTCTCGGCAGTCTGTCACTGCAAAACGGCTGCGACTTCTGCGCAGCAATGAGACAGAGGATGTTGAGTCGGAACATAATAAAAAACTTTCTTTCTCCTGAAAGTATCTAATGAACGAAATACTGATCTACCCCACGCCTAGATTGACCTCTAATTGCATCTCTACCCCTGGCATAGGTATCAAGGCATTCATTGGGCGAGAGTCATACTTTTTACCCCAGATGTATCTTTGAATTACTTCATTTTTGTAGCAGGCACGAAACTCCATTATAAATAAAGAAGCTATAGAAATGAAAAGATTTAAACATATTCCAACTTTATAAAACGATCAGAAATTAGTTAGACTCAAGTAACTCTCTCCCCTTTGGTCAACCAAAATTTTTAAATTTTTAAGGTAGCATAATTTATTTTGGTAATTGTTATTTAGATTAGTGTTAACATTTAATTTCAATTTCATATTATTATCTAATTAACGTCGTTTGTTTATAATTTAACTAGCTGTTCCGCCGAACTTCGTTCGTCCGTTCAGTTTATATCAGAAATAAACTGTTGTTTTTCTTGGTGTCCTAGGAGTCGAACGGAATAAAAAGTTATCCTATGTCCGTCTTCTGGGTCTAAGCTGCCTATCCGTCAATTTTCATCAAAATCGGTTCAGCCGTACTTGAGTTATAAATATTAATACTAACACGAATTTCTTTTGTATATGTAGAAGAATAAAAATAACATTTTTTTACTTAAGGCCTTACACTTGGTCAGCAAATATTTACGTTTCGATGTACTTTCCCCTCTCGAGTGGGCGGAGCGCGGAATCGGCGACCCTGACCCGCACCCCGCACGCACGTTTGGCCGTATTCAGCCCGCCAAACTTTGAAATTTAACAATGCGCGCGCTATTTATTTTTTTAACTCGTAGTAATATTATCTCATCACATTTCTGTTTCTTAGGGCCGATTGCACGTTCCTGGGTTAAATTTAATCTGTCAAATACAAAGAGATTTAACCCAAGTTTAAAGCAAACCCGGTGTTAAATGTTTAACCCGGGAACGTGCAAGTGGCCCTAAGAAACATAAATGTGATGAGATAATATTACTACGAGTTAAAAAAATAAATAGCATATCCCCAAAAAGGACCGCATAGTTACACACAGCACCCACGGCAAGCCGAAGACGTTTTAAATATTTTATTACATTTTACCATAAAGCAATATAACACTTTTAATTTTAGTTACCGAGTCAGGATTGTCGTCTACTGAGCCAAACCAACTTAATAATAATTAAGTTGGTTTGGCTACTTAACCTAACCTATATTATGTACAAGGCACCTAGAAGTAAAATATTTCAATTTTATTAAGAATTTAATCGGTTACCATTTTACTAGCTGTTGCCCGCGGCGTTGCCCGCGTGGTTAATGGTCCCACAGAAACATTTTTCGGGATAAAAGCAATCCTATGTGTATTCATGAAAATCAGCTTAGCAATTTTTACGTAAAGGAGTAACAGACAAACAAACAAACTTACAAACTTTCACATATATAATTATATGTCAATGTAGAATTATATGTTAATACAAAAAACCAACATGATTAATATAATTTATTTATCGTGTGAAATTAATAACACAAACATGTAACAGTTCCCGTTCTTTACAAATACCTTTTGAAGGTAAAGGAATCGTAGAAGCCGAACATCAATCCTACAGTTGATCAGTGCTTAGAAACTAACAGATAAATTTAAATTCACATTATTTATTTATTAAATAACACAATATATTCTACATTCATAATTGTTATAACAGCTGTACACAGACTTAACTTTACGCCTATGTGGCCGTATGTGGTAGACAGAGATTTGAATGACAAATATGCAGAACCTTGCAGCCCAGACCAGCTTCCTTCACATTCATTACTCTTTTTATACAATCACATTTCACCAAACAAAATTATTTCTTAAAAGAATTATCTTGAAAAGAATATTTTTGAATAAAAGTTAAAATCCCAAAATCCACAATTGCTTTAAAACTTTAAAATGTTCAAAACACACACATGTGTCTGGAGATCGAAATTAAGACGTATCATTCTACTAGTTCCCTTATATCCATGTTCCTTGTTTGTCTCGGATCACACAATTCTTATCTGAATAATTATGCATAACTAAAAATACAATACCATAAAATTAAAAAACGTCGGAGTTTACAAACTGTACAACCCTAACTCGTACATACTTAGTTTATATATGAATAAGTTGTGATAAAAAAAATATTACAACAACAAACAGAATATTTTAATTTTTGTCCACTGACAGAAAAAGAGGGTGCTACTAATTTTACCCCATGTTAGTCTAGGTTTATTTTGCAAAATACGTGTTCCGGTTCGTAGTCCGGTTCCGGTCTAACATCCCGATCTTAGGTTGGCAACGCACCACTACCACCTATGGTGTCTTTTTTTTGTATTTTTTTTCAGAATCAGAAGTGATCAAGATGGTTTTAAGCTACATTACATTTGTCGAGGATATTTAAACATTTTCAATTTTATTGGTATTTAATTAACCAGGTTTAAACAAAAAAAAACATTATTATACCTACCTACTAAATTATTGCAAGATTATACATGTTATCGGTACGTAGGTACCAATTTACTAACCAAATATTTTCTTCAATATCAGTATTCCTGGATGTTTCACGTCGTTTTCTGTAAAACATATTGTGTAGCGGGTTAAAGATTACCAACTTGTGTTTAAAATTAGGTATAGAGAAATTGTTTTTTAATACAAAAATATCACACCTGTATAAGCGAATTTAAAAGAAAGAAAAGAAAGAAAAAATAATTATTTGCGGAATATGAGTGTTACAAAGATGTTACAAAATTATTTAAGCGTTCCTACATATTCTACCAACTTGTGGTGTGCAAATATTTTAAT
>NJDC01024721.1:0-15629 GCA_002245475.1 Calephelis virginiensis | reverse complement strand
AAGCTTTACTGTCAATACTAACTTTAGTTGGGCTTTATATATTTTATCATGTTTCGAAACTTGTGGAGAATAGGAAATTACGATAATATGGAGTAAATAAAAATTGATCTTATAAGTGATTGTCAATATGCTTTCCATAGGTAATTGTGTGGGATAAATTTGACATCAGCTTTTGGAATCATTATATTTAACCTAACCTAACCTAACCTTATTATAATATCTGATACAATTAGAATATACTAACAATTTGCTTTTTACAGTTTTTTCATCAAATGTCCTTCTTCATATCTGTAAATGATTTTCAACATTAAACACAATGTTAATGATCACATATTAGTGTTAGTTCATATATTGTAAGAATTTAATTTAAAAAACTTGCATGTATTAATTTAATACATTTAAATTGAATACAAACACTTTTTTAAATTTTTAGTTGTAAATAGTATTCTTATATTTCATTAATGCATTTTTAGGGGGGAAATATTTTTATGTAAATTAGACTTTTTTAAGAATTAATTTTCATATTTTTTATTTAATTGCCTGAACAAAACAGCATATTCAATAATAATAAATTGAAAAAACTTTTATGATTTTTTTTAATTTACGTTATTGTTTTGGTACTTAAATCACGAGAAAGTACACGATTATTTTTTACATAATTTTCAAGTTTTAAGTATTATCATTGGTAAGTCAACTAACTAGTAGAAATAATACTATAAATGTAATGTAGATATATAGTATGTATTTCACATTTTTTGTTAATAACACTTCTATATTTGTTCCAGGTAAGTACCTGCTCCGAAAACAGATACTTATATTATGGCACGGCATACACACGGTAAGAATGTCTGGAACTAAGTATCATAAAAACAATTATAAATAAATTTTATAGTTTATATATAGTTCAAACTATATTAACATATTATTTATAAGTAAAGTTATTTAAAAACCCCCGTGTTGGTCTGGGCTCTTCTGCAGAATAGACCATCTGCCTTCCTGCCAGGCAGCTCGTAAAAGGCGAGCATAGGCTTACCGTCACTAACGCCGTGACATCCTACTAGGTGGTAGAGTTTCCAGTTTCCATTGGTACCAGTGCCCTATTTATTCCTGCCATCATAACGTCAGCGCTTGCCATTGACTTGTTCGGGTTCAGAGGGTAAGGTAGCCGGTACATTTACTTTTGCTCGAGGACTAACATCTCGGCCTTGGTTTGGCAACGCACCACTACCACCTTTGGTGTCTTTCGGCGGCGTAAATTTCATAAACTCAGGAAATCCGTCTACTTGTTTGCCTTTCAATGTTCATAACAAAAAACTTGAGAATCGACCTCAAACAGCATCTATAAACGACGTCATCAGGCAATCTAGGAACACAAGAGCAATGAACCTGTTAAATTGTCCAGTTATATCACCTGTCTCAAGTCACCTATCTATACTTTCCTATCAGTTTCTTACATAAACAAGTAAATATAACGAAAGAATACGCGAATTATTAATTTTCTTTTGTTCTTCTATGATGTAAGGACCTGACGACCCTACTCCGCCAGAGATAGATTAATGGATTATTCGAACTAGTCCAGTTAGTCGGACTAAGTAGTAGAGTTACACTACAACGGGGTTGCGCAAAGTGGTACTTACGTCTTACTTGTTTCTGTACACAAACGCCAGTGTTCTCCATGTCCAAGTCCCAATTTGGAGGGTAACGTAAGCAACAATGCTTTACATCCTTATCTCAGATTTATGATGCAAATCTTGGGTATTCACGTATTATATTTAAATCAGCAAATCGATATGTTTGCTTGTCATAATTGAAACAGAATTATAATAGTTAGTAGTTACAAGATTAGTTATCTAAAATAACAAAAGATATAACAATTTTAAACACTGTTAGATGAAGTAGCTAAATTTTATTGAACTTTCAAAGTGAATTTATATCGCTTTCAGCAAACTAATCCGACGTTTACCCTTTTGCGCTTCATATAAAAATTTATTGTTACGAGATAATTGCGTTTTAGAAAGCATTTGCGAAGGAACATTTTGTAAAACAACATTAACTCTAAGTAAAGATCGTTTATGAGTAAAGTAGCTTATTCCATTACCTTTAAGTTGGGCTTGTCCTTGGGATGTACGCTTTAAAGAGCTATTTGCGATAGAAATATTGCTTTATCTTATAGGTATTTATATTTGATAACTCACCCATATTTCAGCTTCATGCTGGAAATGTATTACAGATTAAGAACATAGATTTACACTAATTCTCATAATTTTTTTGGTAAAATCCCAAAACTGTGACTTTGTGAAAATTCTAGAATTTAATGCTGCTTATATAAGGATTCACTTCACTTTGTCATTTTTTTAAACCGTTTTTTTTTCTAATATATCTTAAACGATTAACCACTTTTAATATTTTCTGGAACTGTTGTTTTTCAAATAATGAGATCTCAATGTCAATTTAGTTTTTTTATGATTTCCAAGATATTAAATTATTGATACATAGTAGTTTCGTGGTATGCTATTGTACATTCATATATTTCATTGATAACATTAAATTTATCTTCGCCTGTTGCTCATTTATTTATAGAAAAGAATCACTTCGCCAATGTATTTTCTAGTAATAACTGGGATTGGCTGTGTTACCGGTTGACGAAGGCTTGCCACTTATCACATTATGGAACTTATTGTCTTCGGCTAGTCGTGGTCGTAACCCTGCCTAACATTTCGGGGATACGGGCATGAACATAATTTTTTTTTACACAAGTTTAAACACTATACCGACTATATTAGCTCTGAATCAATAACAGTGGATTGTTTAAAATCATGATTTAATCGCCTCTGTGGTCTAGCGGTTCAGTTCTTGGACTTGACTGCAAGAGGTCCTAGGTTCGAATCCCAGGCAACAAAAATAAAATTGGGTTTTTCCAATTTTCTGATAAAAAAAACGTTGCTCGGGATTGGATATGTGCCCGGTTGGGGATAGGCTTGCCACCTATCACATTGTGGGACTTCGTGTCTTTGGCTAGTCGTGGGCGCCCTGGTTGTGCCTCTGCCTACCTCTTCGGGGATATGGGCGTGAAGATACTTTGTCTAAAATGAAAAATTAGAACGGATACATTCTAAGTAACAATTAAGTATTCCCGACAATTTTACCGCCGCTCTCAACTTAAAGCATAATTCATGGAGATACAATTATAATTCATTCAAAAATAAAAGTGAACAAGAATAAAGAAAATTTACTTTCAAGGAAATATTAAAAAAATCATCTTATACGAAATTAAATATGGGACCAGGAGTCTTCTGTATACGAAATGAGATCTAAAACATCGTTATAGAATTACTTGTCAGTCCCCTCGGCTTCTTTAGCGGATTATTGTAGAATACTAAGTTGCCAGGAATTAAAAATATTTTCGTCGACTACAAAAGCTTCAAGTGACATTTCACAGGCTTAAATGACATCTCATATACGGCGCCATAAGATTTTATAAGGAAGAAAAAAAAATATTACATGGTAATCCAAAACATATAATATGTAAAGTCTACTTTTACATTTGAACTTATTTCTAATAAATGTAATAAATATCACAAAATGATATTCATTTAAATAGTGGATAAAATGTTAGGCTTTTTAATTAATTTTCATTTTAAGAGTATTTTACATAGTTGGCATTGCAATGTCTTTCAAGATCTTGATCAATTTGAAAAAAAATATGTGTTTAAAACATAAACTGTTTTGTACATTTTTAAGAGATGATTTTTCCCTCCTTAAATGATTCATGTTTGATTTCCAGACTTCCTATCACTACCTTTAAATTGCACAAAATTACATAAGCCACTTACCTAATATCAAAATACCAGCGCTTGTCGTTATCCTGATCCTATTTAGAATTTTAAGTTTTCTGACTCTTAATTGAAATTGTGACTATGGAAAGAGCAACTTCGATATCTATAAACCTATCTACATAATATTTTACAAGTATATTTCCGCTTATTACTGTACTTTTATATAAATATAGTAAAGATTTTAAAATTGTTAAATTAAAATGTCTTTAAAATAACTAAAGTCTTCATCTGTTAAGACTAAATTTAAGGGAAATAAAAACTTTTATTTTTCTGAACTTACTAGCAGATAGTAATAATAGTCTTCTCCTGGTAATAGTTCTTAAGTTATTTGAGCATGGACAAGTAATCACTTTAGTTGACATAGCTTAAGTCAAACTCCAAGAGAAATTCGCACAATTTCTCGCAATAAAAACAAATTGAAATGGTTGCTTACGTATAAAAGTAAAACGAGGTCGGCAGTTAAAATGATTCATTGGCTCCAAATTGAATTAGTACATTAATTAGAAGCGGCTTATACATGAAGTTTGTTTAAGCAAACAAATTTGAATATTTTGCAGAGCGACTCACATTAATCTAACAGATTTTTTGATTCAGTATATCAGACAAGCTGACGATCTCCTGATAGCAAGACAGTATATTTTCTCATGAGTTATTCATCTAATTTTTATGTTTTATTTAATAAAAAAAAATGTGAATGTAAATGCTACTTCTGGTGACTATTGATTTTTTACGTGTAAAATTATTAAAAAAATAAATAAAGCCTTAGAATTTCGTACCCAAATGTGGGAAAGAAATTGAAATAAGCGCTAGGATGATGATCTTATCTTGTTATATATAAGGGGATTGATGTTGTCGGTGCGATCAATGCAACATGAAAACGCACTCCATTACAAGCCCTTCTCTTATTTATCTTCAGACTCCTGTTAAAACACGACACCAACTTATCTCATTATCTGACTTAAATAGTTTGTCTAAAAAAAAAGTAAGTATCTTCACGCCCATATCCCCGAAGAGGTAGGCAGAGGCACAACCAGGGTACCCACGACTAGCCGTATATACTAAGTCTTCTGAGTTTGTCTTGATTTTTAAAATAGTTTGTTTGTCCCTATTGAGGAGTTATAATAATAGATATTATAACTCCTCATTCATCTTATGTTATGGCTTTGACTTTCCTTATAACCTATTTAACACGTTTTTATTTGATATCATCATCAAAGTAAACATTTTATATACATAGATACTTGCAACTATATCTTCTCGTCAAGTCCCTTACGTGTTTAATTCGGATATTATTTATCCATACTCCCCGTATGGATAAACAATATCCGAATAAATATAATAATTAAAACAAAACCTACTCAATTTAAACTGCCAATGCTAACCAACTTAACTCTTATAAATTTAAATGCTGAGTTAAAAGAACATCCCAAACGAATCCTACTACAAATAACTCATTATGTAACGTTAAACATGCTAAATGTCCATCAATGCCGACGCGAGGTGCTAAAATGCTCTTGTATAAACTTTCCCATTTTAGACCGCTCTTCCAACATTTACTAATGATATCCAAACTATATTATGTGTGTGGGATTTTTGTATAATGAATAAATACTACTACACATAGGTTTCATACTGTGCGGTGTGGAAGTGTGACTCATTTCTGTAATGTTTTCTTCGATTTGTATTTTATAAATATAATACTTATTTTTTGAATTCACAAAATATACACATATTAGACTGTATCTTTGCCTGGGATTAACTAGCGTGTGCGTAAATTATTTGTATGAGTACTATGAACAGCGCATTTACTAATTACTTAGTAAGAGAGCTAAAACATCATACTAAAAGTGCTATAGATTACGTTATGTAAATTATAACATAGTGTAGATCATAATATATGCAATAAAAGGATTGATAGCTTGATCAAAGTTGGAGGCATCCGGTAGAAGCAAAAATCTCACAGTGAGGATAAGAGACACTTTATATCTATCAGTGGACAGAAACGGCTGAAATGAAAAATTATACTAATCTAATTCCTTATCAAAAGTAATTCGCTTTTTACGTCATTTAGTTGCACTTGTTTGAAAAATAAGGTAGCCAGTAAAGTTATATTTCAAGGACCTTATCTATAAATTGATGTATATTTAAATAAGGGTTTTAGTTTCAGTTTTACGTAGGGAGGGCAAGTACCTTATTTTTATTAATATCCAATTTTATACAGCTATATGTCTGCGACGTCGTTAGGATGTAAAAGTTACGATTTTCATTAAATTTTTCATTAAATTCTGTGGTTCTTTAGGGTTTCGTGTTTGAAAAAATAATGACATATCTAATCAAATTCGTTTAAATGTTTGATTTGTGAAAGAACAACAGACAGACAGAAATACTTTTGCATTTATAATGTTACAATATGGATATATCTACCTACCAAGTTTAAGCCGTATAGTTTTAGAAGTTTGGTAAACAAAGTGGCTATGACATGCGGATGTACAGAAAGATAAACAAAACATCGTATCTGGTAGGGTTTCTAAAAAATCATATTTTTTAAATT
This sequence comes from Calephelis virginiensis, assembly GCA_002245475.1. Lineage (NCBI taxonomy): Eukaryota > Metazoa > Arthropoda > Insecta > Lepidoptera > Riodinidae > Calephelis > Calephelis virginiensis. The sequence continues at coordinate 9,242 of NJDC01024721.1, read as the reverse complement.
TATTTTCACAAAATGTTTAAAAACACGCCACGTTTGTTGCATCATTTTACAATATTAATGATATTGTAAACAGAACACAATATCAAAGAATGGGCACCTCGACTCCACACAAAGTCGGTGTACCGTGAGACTTTAACATGGACGTAACCCTTTTCAAGAGTTAAGCGTACACAATGGAAAAGGCAAACTTTTGGGACTAACAAATGGAACGACGTGAATTTATTGTCTTACCAGTGGATCTACGGAATGAAATATTTTTGAAAATAGATCAGAATATTTATTAAAAAGCTACAACTTCACTTTAATCTTACATGGTTCTTCGCTCCTGTTTGACCAATTAAGATCAAACGTGGTTAAAAGAATTTAAGTTATAAAAATCAGATTGAATTTGGTCATGCAGTTTTTCTGAAATAACATTGAAAGGAACCCAAAAATATAATGTGAAACGAAGACAACAGACAAGAATTTTAAAATAAATTATTTTATAAAGACAGCGAACGATTTCACGGGTCTTTTGATGCTACTAGATAAAAGTAGTTTTTAAAGATCATAGATGTTACAGGTGTATAAGTGTTATGTAGCCAGTATGTTAGGCCTATTGTTAAATTTAATGTAAATAAAGAAAGTGTGTATCAGTATTTCATATGGCAGAAATACATGAATTGCACAAACGATTGCCAACGTAACTAACATTGAAAATCGAATAGATTTAGATCTCTTGTGGAAATTGAAAAAGATTGTGTAAAGTAAGAGACGAGAACATATTTCCGAAAAGATAATATAAATAAAAACTACCACCTTAAATCTCCTTATCACTTCAATATTAGGGACAGTGAGTGCGAAGTTTTGTCGCAAATTCGTAGTTACTAAAGTTTGGGGTTCTCTTTATAAGAGAAAAATTGTGGTTTTAAAATTCAATGTGATCAAAAGTTCTTAAAAAATTAGTGGCTCTGTACGGGGCTCGAGGAGTAAGTCAGTGTCTTTCTTATCTTTTCTATTATAGGTACTATATTTTTATTACATTATAATATTTATATTTTCAGTTGTTTCACTTTCAAGTACTGTCAAACTGTCTCTTTTATTTCTATTATCATAATGTATTTTTAACAGCTGTCAAAGGTTTAATAAATAATGGGACAAAGTTTAGTAAGATTTTTAATTACTTATACTTTGTTACACTTTTTTGAACTATATTTTCGAAAGGTAAAAATGAAAATCTGTGTTTTTCAGTCAGCCGTTTTTTTACCCGTATTGGTCCGGGCTCCTTTGCAGAAAAGATCATCTACCTTCCTGTCAGGCAGCTCGTAAAAGGCGAGCATAGGCTTATCGTACCGCTCTGTACATGCCTGATAGAGCAAACATTGGATTTATGTTTTGGGCAATTCATTTTGATATGATAATAAAGTAGGCGTCAAAAAACGACCTTCTCTAAAAGCATTCAGCACAAGCCATTATGTGTAAAACCTCCATAAATACTAAATGATAGCAAAAATGCCGTGTCTTGCTATACAGCCGACAAATTGTTGCTGACTTGTGCTAGGTGTGCTAGATTTTGAAATAATTTGCATTAAAATGCTCTTCAGCCGACCCGTCTGTGATTCGTACTAGAAAGCTATAAAACCTGTACAAATATTTTTGCATTGAATATGTAGAAAATTATCGCATATCAATAGATGACAGTTTTAGTTGTCTCAATTTTAGTATTTATTAAGGTGGTTCTGCAGCAGAGCAGGACACAAAATGCCGTGTATTTCAAGAATATGGTGGCAAAACAATATGCATGTGCAATGCTATGAAGGCTATCTTATTTGTAAATTGTCTAGTGTACACCCTAAAAATATATTGGGCTTTTGTTTAGTAACGCTGGATTATGAAGCCTCAGGCCTAAGTTAGTCGTTCACTTACAATAAAACCTTACATTTTTTTAGTATTTCAATAGTGAGTATGTAGATTACTCTCCTGTGGGTAATACAAACCACGGACTGTAGACAATGCAGTTATGCTATTGGTAGGATGCCGCTTTATAGTAGGGGAGCCCACGATGCAAAATGTGTAGTAACTCCAGCGTAATTGGGACCCATTGCACTTTGTCGATTAAATAGTGGAGAGTAAAAAAGGTCATGTAAGGTTTTTCTTTTTAGCGGTGCGTTAAGTGTCTAGAAGCTAAAATAGCAATTTCAGTCACTTGATCATAGCCGAACTCATCAAATATTAATAATATATATCCCTAATGTGTCTCCGATGACAGAAATATGTCAATCAGACAGATTGCCGTAATAGATAATTAACACATATGACTTGGTTTTTGAAAGTTTCTGAACCTCATACTCCCGTCCGTCTTGTTCAAATCATCAGAAAATTCAAACATAGACTTATTGGCATGTAATAAGCCCGCCGTACTTTAATCTGACACGCTCGAGTATATTTTCAAGCCAAAAAAAATTAGACAAAAAACCCTACATGCGCGTCTCTATGTAGAGATTTGATACATAATGGAGGTGTTCAACAATGGTACGGGGTATCTCCCATACCTTAATCTGACGCACCTGAGTTAGTCCAAAAATCCCCTCTTGGGCTCCCCTACTATTAGGACCGGGATCTTAGACGGCGTGTGCAAATCGCTGTAGCATTGAATACGACATTCCGAGTACTAACGTTAAGGTAGTAAATTAGGTTAGGCGGTTAAGTTTCTGCTTAGTAATGTCAAGTTTAAATATCAGATGACAATTTAATCAGAAAAAAAATTTGGTTATGGAAATTGCCGAGGCAACTGTCAAAAATATTTGTAATGTAAATGAAAATAGAAAAGATAATGATATCGGACAGTAATATTTTAGCTGAGAGCTTCGGGACGAGAATCCGATGGAAACATTGGTTATTCAAGACTGTAAGTAAAAAGTTTCCGAAATAAAACGAGACTCGTATTTCAATAAACATGGAGAGATCTCTAGCTTTTTAATGATGAGATCATTTAGCTTTCCAAGGAGCTTTGACTCAACAATTTTAAAAAGAACGTAAAAACTTTTTAGAAAACAATAATCACATTGGAATAGCTTTTTAATGCTACAAATGGTCTTGAATATATTTAGTAGATGTAATACAAACATCTTAAATGGTAGAAAGTTCATAGACATATTTATTAAATAAAGTGAATTAAAATATTTTTGATTTATTTAAAACAGTGAGATGTAGGATAAAGATGCTTTTTTTAACAAACAAAGCTATTCGATTTTTGTCCTTTTTGGCAGTACTAAATTGACACTTTTTATTTTAGAAGTATTAAACAATTAAGAATGAATAAGTTTGTCAGGACCGTGAGGTCTGGCACTCGATACTCTTTGCTTACCACGTAAGGGACTTGGCGTGAAGATATGTATGTATGTATGTAAGAATGAATATTATTTATTAAATATTTGGTTAATTTATGAATAGCAATGTACCGAGAATTTTACAATTAAATAATTTAAAAACTCGATTCTAAGCTCCGGATTTTAAAATAGAATTTATTTTCTGGATATTTGAATATTTTATTGTTAAAAGTTAGAATGAACAGAATACAACGACCCCTAAACTTTTGCAATTTTCATAAAAAACGCAATTAAAACGCAAAAAGATCGTAAACCGCAACAAAAAGTCGAAATCACCTTCGTAAAACACATCTGACGTTTCCATTAAAAACCACGAACCCGTACTTAAAAACAAAGCAATAATATGAAATTGTATTCTTTATTATAAAAATATTAGCGATTTAAAGTCGCACGATTATGAAAATAACAAAAAATCTGTACAGGAACATTAATAATTCAAAGTGTTCACCGGCCATTTTGATCTTTATCTTCCGACAAATGTTGGAGCAAATAAAAATTTTGTTTAAGTAGACATCGGGGTAGCAAAAATATTTCCTTAACTTTTATTTCTACGGGTAATCTAGATAAAATATTAAAAGTGTTATAACAATACAACACTTTTAAGCCATGTTTTGCAATCAAATAAAAGGTATATCATGACAACAATACCGTGTTGATCCGGGCTCCTGTGCAGAATAGACCATCTGCCTTCCTGCCAGGCAGCTCGTAAAAGGCGAGCATAGGCTTACCGTCACTAACACCGTGACATCCTACTAGGTGGTAGAGTTTCGCAGCGACTCGTTCGGAATGGTACCACTGCCTTACCTATTCCTGCCACCATAATGTCCAATGTGTGGTAGTGTACGGTAGATAGGACTAAAAATTAATCTACTTTTAAATTAATTTATAACAAATTATGAAACTTATGTTCATAAGTAAATAAAATGTTTATTAAAATGTAAATAAGGGCTGTGGTTTAAATGTACATTTTTATAGAAATATGTAACTTCTTAAAATTGACTAAATATTTCCACACCATAATGTGGTAGAATATGTTGTATTCTTAAATATCTTTATAACAACTTTTTAACACACATATTCTGCAAATAAATAATTTTCATTTCATTTCATTTCATTTCAATGCTTGCCTTTGACGTGTTCCGGTTCGGAACGTAAGGTAGCCGATAAACTTACTTTCGCTCGAGGCTTAACCCCCCGGCCTCAGGTTGGCAACGCACCATTACCACCTTTGGTGTCTCTAGGTGGCGTGAATTTTTACCATCAGGAAATCCGTCTGCTTGTTTGCCTTCCATTATCATAAAAATAAAAAAATACTCATAATTTTTATCGTTTTGTATAGGCGTTTTTGTTTATAGATATTTTAATATTAAATCTATATTTTTGACTATATACATACGTATATTCACGCTAAATTCCTTACTGGGTTTTTCAGAGGCTACCAAGTGAGTTCAGTTTAGTATTTAATTAGTCCCTGCTTTTTTTGTATTAAGTAGGTATATATAACATTAAGATTCCGATCCGGTGGTAGTTTATAAAAATGTCGACGCGCACAAGTACCACTTGTATGGTTCAAGTGAATAAAGATTTTTCTGATTCTGATTCTGATAATATAAAAACAATTTTGATGTACTGGGATTAGTATCAATCTCTACGGTCAAACTGATGTACTGTGTTATGCATTTCGGGCCTGGCAGTAATTCGTCGAAATTTCATTTCCAATATAATATCACCATTTCATGTTCCGCGAAAAAAAATTCGACATTTCCATCCATCTTTAAAATACAAACACGGTTTTCTTTATCCGCACCGCGATCCATTAGACAAACGAGGTCTGGGCTACCAGAACAATGCAATGAGTAATCGACAGTGCATCTGGTGCATTGTGGCCCACAAGTATTACCGATCATAAATCATAGTTTTTATGTACCACAGTTTTTTATTTTATTTCGAAATGTATTGCAAAACTTACTATACAATCGGAAGTTGGTTTGTGATTCAGGTGGGAGTTGTTTAGTCGTTTTGTATAATGTCTATGAAAAGCTTAAATTTATTTACATATACAATTATACTAATATACATAAACATACCTTTACAATTATACAAATATGTACTCGCCTACCATCGCGACTTTACTCGCGCTGTATTTGGCATCTGCGGTGTTATTTCAAACGAATTAATCTTGTTTTACGCTTCATCGATTTGGATTAAACATGATATAGATTCTAAATTAAGAATACATTTCAATTAACCAAAAACTAATTCAAATTGATTCTACAGTAAAACTGCAGAAACCGATTTCGATTTTAATAACTGTCATCTAAGTATACATAAACTGAATATTTTTATGTATTTTTAAGACTTCAGACAGGCTCCAGAAAATAATATAAAAATGTTTCTTGAAATCGAAAAACATTCATGAAAAACATAGAAATCGAACATATACCTATCTAATCTTCTCTGTGGTCTAGCGGTCCGGGTGTTGGACTTGACTGCATGAGGTCCCGGGTTCGAATCCCGAGTCGGCCAACAAACAGAAAATTGGATTTTTCTAATTTTGTAATAAAAAAAATGTTGGTCGGGATTGGAATTGTGCCCGGTTGGCGATAGGCTTGCCACCTATCACATTGTGTGTCAAGTGGGACTTAGTATCTTCGGCTAGTCGTGGGTGCCTTGGTTGTACCTCTGCCTACCTCGTCAGGGATATGGGCGTGAATATACTTTAATCTTCTCTGTCTATTTTATTTGGTTAAAAATAGAAATGGGATTTAGAAGCATCCTAATAACCTAAACTTATTATTTTGCTTCAAACCATATCTTCAAAATAGCCATGAATCTTATAATGGCGATGTCGTGGCGACTATGCCTTAAGTGCAAATTTATAGCAACTCGACCTCTAAATCGGAATATAACTGTGTTATTATGGAGGCAGGAATATTTAAGAATCACTACCCTGGAAAATTTCTGCAAAGCACCAAATTCTCTTGCTTTCCTAATATGTAACACATTATTAACAAGATGTTTGGTTCAAAAATACTTTTATCGTAAGATATTTCAGGCCAAAATTTTCGGTTATTAAGTATACCGGGATGCTGTTTTACCACTTTCTAATTTGATATTACGATTTAGTATTACCGTCTTGTACGTTATTTACCCAAAACTAGAGCCAATCGTAAGCCCATAATCTTTATGTATTGAAAATATTTCTTTAGTTATGCTCCAAAATAATTAAGAATATATTGCTAACACGTACTGTCATTTTTTTTCTTTCACGTCGTGTTTAAATTTAATGTAAAATACTATAGGACAGTTTCAATTTTCGATTAAAATAATATGTTATTATTTACTCAGCCTCTACACAATTGTGTTTTGAAATAAATTTAACTTCAACGACTGTAGAAGTTAGTCGTTATTTTAGTTATATACTCAAATTAGTCCGTATACCTACTCGTTACGAAACAAACCCCACAGCAAATAATATTATGTTGATCCCACAAAAACATTCAGATATGTACAAGCTTTATGAATTGCAAATACACATAAACCAACGTTACATTCAGATGAGTTCAGGTGCTCCGTGCTTTTATATCGTTTTATCGTTTACGTTGTTCAAGCGTTCTCCATGTAAACGAGCACAGATGGCGCGAATGTCACAACACGCCATTTTGTATCATTTGCATCCGTTAATGCGATTCAGCGCTTTTTTTTTTATTTCGATACGAAATATACCTTTATTTTTGTGTCGCTTTATGCTGAACGCTATTTTCACGCAGCTCATGTTTTATTGTTTTATTAATTTTAATTAAGATGTAGTTCCGTTTTGTTATATCTAAATACTTAAATTTAACTATATTTTTATGCACATGCAAGCACTTTATAATCAATTTGATATAAATTTGGATTAATCTCATTTTTTTTAACAAGAGGCAAACGAGTAACTGGGTCACCTACCTTATGGAAAGTAATCACCGCCGCTCACGGACATCCGCAACACCAGGAGTATCACAGATGCGTTGTCGACCTTTAAGGAATGAGTACGCTCTTTTCTTGAGGGTTTCTAAGTCATATTCGCTTGGGAATACTGCCCTCGGTAACTGATTCCACAAAGATGTTGTACGGGGTAAGAAATATCCCAAGATGGATGCGTTAGAAAACATTAAGTAACCCAACATTTCTACGCAACGCCAAGGAATCAAGCCGAATGGTAATTTCGCGGTCATTGACAAAATCGAGTTGTTCTTACGTTGAATGCCGTCAAAAGGAAGGAGCTGGTGCAGGGGAGCCCCTACCCAGAGTTAAGAACAGCACTCCATGTAAGGCCAAATTTGCACTTTGTAAAATTACAAGCGATTTTTGCAATATAGTAATTATATTAGTTATAGAGTAAGTGATTTGTTACGAAATTCCTCGCCTAATCACAAACCTTTTTATTTTATTAATCTAGTTTGTGATTACATGAAATGAAGTTGACATTACAGTCTGTATTATATTGTAATAAATATTATAATACCAGATTGAACCTTGAAGTATTTATTTCGTGCTTATTTATAAGACAGTAAGTGACTTAAAAAACTATTTTGGTAGATTAATTTATTATTTTTGATAAGTTTACTTTACTTTAAATTTCATTCACTGCTTTTTTTAATAAATAAACAAAAAAAATTTGTAAACTTGCAATAACAACTTATTCTCAGAACACGGTAGATGAGAAATAACTTTGCCAAAGATACAAATTATTAGAAAAAGAACGGAAGAGAAAATGAAAAAGCAAGTTATTTTAAGTAGGTAATGAAACTCATCTATTTATATGTTAGTAATCATGAATGAAAATTGCTTAAGCTATCCTTAGTAATAAAGATATAAATTTATATAGCTTGTTTTTTTTGATATAACTATAATAGCACTCGTAGTGTTTCAATCAAAAAGCATGAACAAGACGAAATAAAACCCCTCAAACGTTGTATTTAGTTTTGTCACTACATTAAACCGAGTACAAAACGATGTTGTTGACTTGTTTTACCCCAGAAAGTATGAAATCATCCAATGATCCCTACAGAGATAATGCAATCTCATCTGTAAGTAATAGAAATAATTGTAAAGACAAAACCAACTGAAATCATCAACATCATGAAACCATGGTATTTTTGCTCTTCCTGACAAATTAAACTGAAATGTATATTTCGTTGTGATTATTTCTAAAGTCACACTTTTTTTACATACATACATACATACACATCTTCACGCCAAGTCCCTTACGGAGTAGGCAGAGAGTATCGAGTGCCAGACCTCACGATCCTGACAAACCTGTATTTTTTACCACCCTCGGATAATATCCGATTGATCTGATCGTGAAATGTCAGCCTTGGTCTCCCCGAGTACCTACATCCATCCACATTCGCATTGTAGGTATATCTGCTTTATCAATCTTTCATCTGTCATTCTTTCCACATGATCGAACCAGCGGAGCATGCCCTTTCGTTTTTTAACACCAATACTTTCTTTCAATCCCACTCTTTCTCGGATCTTACTGGTACGAATGCCGTCAGCGAGCGTTACACCACAGATTTTCAGTAGTGCTCTCATTTCGACCGCATTTATCCTACTTTCATGCTCTTTCTGACATACCCAACTAACGAGAGTTTCCATACAATAACGTTGGAATAAGCACAGAATTATGCAAAGCGAGTCTAGCTTTTTGACTCAAAACCTCGCTTTGAAAAAGCTTACCCAATGCTCCATTCACACTATTCCCTGCACTCACTCTCCTCTCTACATCTACGGTGTATCTTCCATCCCTGCTAAAAGCACAACCAAGATATTAAATTTCATTCACTTGTTCCAGCACTACATCATCAACCAAAACTCTTACATCCGTTC
>NJDC01024676.1:13237-30988 GCA_002245475.1 Calephelis virginiensis | reverse complement strand
GACCAATTTCACTCAACATAAACACGAAATTCAATAATTATGAAAAAATTGCGACCCTCAAAAAATACCCTGAAAAAATTGTGAAACTCACAATTTCAATGGGTAATACGAGTACGTCTCGATTTGATGAGTCGTTTTTGAGTTACTCTTAACAGTGTATACATTTTGTAGGCATTTGTATTGTAGAAAAAATGTATGCCCTATTAAGTATAACTCAAAAACCATTAGTCGGGTCATGATAAAACTACTAAAGACAGATGATGATTTCGAGGACACCATGACCTATTTTTCTAAAAAACATCAGAATTGGCTGTCTATTGGCTGAGTAATCAGGTAACAAACATACAAAAAAAGACATACAGAGCCTCCTCCAAAATGGGGCTTTTACATTTTGCTTATAAAATTTGTTTAAGAGTCATTTTTTATTAACGTACTTAAAATAGGTATACTTATCAGTTTGACTGCATGTTTTTTTTTTATTTTTGTTACGCAAATGGATTTTAATTATTCTTGTTTGAGAAGGTAGGTCATGATTCCAAGGTGTATTTGTACAAGTTTAAGTGAGTTATACTTATTATTGAATATTTTATCAAGTACCAACTACTCGTATCATGGCCTGCCTTTGGATTTTTTTTTTTATGATATTGGAAGGCAAACAAGCAGGCGGATTTCCTGATGGTAAGAAATTCACGCCGCCTAGAGACACCAAAGTTGGTAATGGTGCGTTGCCAACCTGAGGCCGGTATGTTAGGCCTCGAGCAAAAGTAAGTTTAACGGCTACCTTACCCTCCGAACCGGAACACGTCATGACGTTATGGCGGCACGAATAGGTAAGGCGGTGGTACCAATCCGGGTGAGTCGCTGCGAAACTCTACCACCTAGTCAGATGTCACGGTGTTAGTCACGGTAGGCCTATGCTCGCCTCTTACGAGCTGCCTGGCAGGAAGGCAGATGGTCTATTCTGCAAAGGAGCCCGGACCAACACGGGGAATTTTTTATTTGATTGCGACTTTCTAATAAAATTGAACTCACTTTTAAGTATTTTTATTGCGTTCAAAGTAAAGTTCAAACTTTTACCAGTCTTGTAGGTATGTTTCTGCTGCTGCAGTGCTTATTACAGTCTTCTTGTTGCAAGTGAAAGTGGGATGACTAGTGAAACACTTGCTCCTCGTGTTGGTCCGGGCTCCTTTGCAGAACAGAACATTTGCCTTCCTGCCAGGCAACTCGTAAAAGGCGAGCATAGGCTTATCGCCCCTAAGACCGTGACATCTTACTAGATATACTAGAGTTTTTCAGTGACTTGCCCAGACTTGTAGGTCTTTATATATTCCTGCTGCCATAACTTCAATGCTTGCCATTGACGTGTTCCGGTTCGAAGGGCAAGGTAGCCGGTAGACTTAATTTTGCTCGAGGCCTAACATCCCAATCCCAGGTTGGTAACGCATCATTACCACCATTTGTGTCTCTAGGCGGCGTGAATTTATTACCATTAGGAAATCCGTCTGCTTGTTTGTCTTCCAATATTATAATAAAATGAAAAAAATGTATAACATATCCTGACTGATTGATAAAACATCTGTCAGTGCATAAACTGATACATCAGTGCATAAACCAGGAGTTAGTAACCTGAAATGTGGAAAGTATTTAGGTACAAAAAATTGTATCGGAATATGGATTAGGTACCTAATGTACAAAAAAAATAATGAGCTACGTGTTTGAAGATTTTTGAAAATTGTAAACCTGAAGGTGGTCGTAGCTATCACATTGTAACCTATTTGAAAAAATGTGTTAACTTAGAGTTGGAAATTAAACATTGTTAAATTTTTATAATATATCAATGCTTCATTACTGTTTTACTTGCCTTCGTTTAAAAACGTTTGAAACGTGTTTTAAACATATGTAAGGTATAAAAAAGATTATATTCAAAATTCGTTTTACCGAACGGAATTATTCCGTTATTTGTAAATTTCTAAAATGGGACACCCGTTTTTACCCGTTTCAACCTGTCTTAATTTTAAAAACCCCTAAGAGGGCGAAAACTGATTTTCGCACCCCGGCGCCTCATAAGGTACCTAGGGACGGCCCTGGGTAGAAACATGGTAGAAATGATAAAGATATCAGCGATGACATTAATTTTATTTAAAAAAAAAGTATCTTCACGCCCATATCCCCGAAGAGGTAGGCAGAGGTACAACCAAGGCACCCACGACTAGCCGAAGACACTAAGTCCCACAATGTGATAGGTGACAAGCCTATCGCCAACCGGGCACATTTCCAATCCCGACCAACATTTTTTTTTACTAGAAAATCGGAAAAATCCAATTTTCTTTTTGTTGGCCGACCCGGGATTCGAACCCGGGACCTCATGCAGTCAAGTCCAACACCCGGACCGCTAGACCACAGAGGCGATAATTTTATTTTATGTTTACATTGATGATCAAATTAATATCTAAGCTTACAGAGTTTATGTGAGCGTTATTATGTATTTATTACAATTGATACAAAAACATTTTAAAATACTTATTAATGCGATTTAAATCTGTTGCAATGGAAGAATCATTGTGTCATTTATTAAATAAAATTAATTGTTTTTATTACGTATTTATTATTCCTTGAAGGTGTAAAATTTAAGTGGCGCTTATGTCACAAAAGGTGGGATTTCCGATAATTTTTGGATCGAATATGGACCTAGCCACGAACTTTTGACAAAAACATAAATGGCGAGAACTGACGCTATGGCGACAGCAATAAATAAATTTCGGTTTTTATTACTCTTTTAACTGTCAGCATTTTCATAATCACATTCACTGGCTGGAGTAACATAGGGCAATTCCATCTGCGTGCCAAACTCCGCTTCGTAGAGGACCTGCTGGATCTTTAGTCTGGCAACGGCGTTTTGCTTCGAGCTCAATCTCTTCAATATCGGGGCGCAACTCAACAGGAACAGCTCATCAGGGTCTGTCCTGTTGCATTGGCAAGGATCCTCCTCGGTTGAGTTGAGGCGCGCTTTCTTCGCTGGCTGCGAATCCTCGTCTTCATCATATTGCTTGGAGTCATTGAAGGATAGATCGGGTAGAGAGTGACAGGGGCGTTGCTTTAGTTCTTCTTCTGGCTCTGAGTCCGATGTTTCACGTTTTGCTCTAAAAATAAAATGACATGAACATAAGAAATAATAAAATTGCTGAGCTCAACAATTAGCGATTGATATTGAGTGAAAAGGAGTAAATAAATAAATGTCCGTAGATCCCTGGCAACACAAATTGAATCTAACCTAAAAGTAAGCAAATTATACCACAACTTTTGTTATGGGTGTGAGCCAACGACTCTTATACAAAAAAAAATAGATACCAGAATAAATAATAAATTTAATATATCTTAATGTTCATCTTATAAATGCCTGCCCGCATCGCAGATCGAAACAAAACCTGACAGTTGGTCTGTCAAGTTAGGCGTGTACGCTAGCCCCTCGACCAACAAGGCTGTCAACAAAGAAGGTGTAACGACTGCCAGATTGACAAGTAAAACGAAAGAATCTATGGAATATGGATTTAAAATGACAAGTAGTGTATAGCAGTTTCTGTGACATATTTAATGATATAGGTAGCTATAGGTATATTATTATACTCTTTGAGGTAGCTAGTAGCTAGTAGCTAGTATTTAATGACAATACCAACCAGACTATCAATCAGACTAGGTTGTAGATTCGGTGCTATAACTCCCAGGCATATCAGTACGGGGACTGGTTGAGATGTCGGGGTAGGTAAAAACTATCCATTTTTTTTCAAGTTAAACTAATAGACTGTAATAGAAAATCAATTACTTCTTGTAGACCATAGGTAGCTAAGTAGGTATTTGTGACGCGTCTATATAATTCTTAATTAAATCTCCCATCGGATCGGAATGCGGCCTCTCGTTTAGAAGATCTGGCGAATCGCAGACAGATACGAAATTTTATGAAAATTTATTCAGTGCAGCGACGCACCTGGAACATCTATGGTGTCTATGCGCTATGCTTGTCTTTTGTCATCTGAACCGTATGCTTATTCGTTTTATACCCTAAAAAGTATTTGTACGTAATAAATATATATATAAAAAAACTTTATTTAATCTAACTGCCATATTAACTATGTCAACTCAAATCCATGCTTCCAAACATACAAATTATACCTATCTGAGAATTATCGTTTTATACGCCTACAGGAGACGCGCGACGTGCTTTTCTTGTCGTCAGGAAATGCGTCTGCTTGTTACTTGCCTAATATGTGTTTCTTTTTTCTTAAATTCCAATTGGTACTTAATATAAAAAAAAAGTTCTTCCTAATCTTATTCAAACATAACAATAATTTTAAATTCAGGCGGATGAGCCTATCTTGACCTTGTCAAAATGAATTTTAAATCCTGTGGATTTTTTTCTATATTTCATACTTAAACTTCTCACTTGCCCTGACTTTCCATTATTTTTTATATTATTTCGCTAAATTGTTTATTGACAATGTACTAAGTGTACGAAGACGAACATATTATTGCTTTTAACAATTTCTCTCCAGTTTTAAAATTTTAAATTACAAATAAAAATATCTCCTAGATTTTAGGTTATAAATACAACCACAGTTCCTCCCAGTTTTATAATTAAAATTTAAAGCGCAATTTCTTTCTTTCAAATTTAAAGTGTAAATTCGGTTCTTACATGTACAATTTCGATTTTATGATTTTTTTTGCAATTAGAAAATAAGTATTATAGATACCCTTTTAGACGATATATTTTGCATACATTTTGCCTTAATTACTTCTGGAAGATATTGTTTTGTAACAATGTTTATTATTTTTCTTAAATCGAAAAATTATCATCAAAAGATATGCACAAAGAATCGTCAACATCATTGCTCTTTTATATATTTATATATAACTATGATAATAATCTACACCTGTATAACAAATCCAAATCCTGCTTATTTTGATATACCTAGAACAATAATAATTTGTAATCTAGACGTATATACTTGTATTAAATCAAATTTCTGCCAATTTTAATGTTAACCTAAAACAGAGGTTTCCAAACTTATTTCATGTAACGCCCACTTTGAAAATCAGTTGTTTTGTAGCGCCCCCCCTCGTTTTTTTCTTGTCAATAACCTCGATAACATATTTGTTGCGCCTAGTTTAAAAAAAAAACATTTTTTTCAAGATTTATACCGCCCCCCTCTAGGCTTCCAGCGCCCACAAGGGGGCGTTATCGCCCACTTTGGGAGAGGCTGACATAAAAGAACACTAATAAATCTAGACTTATAATATTGTATTGTATAAACTACTAGCGGCCCGCCCCGGCTTCGCACGGTTATGAAATATATATATAAACATTCCTCTTCAGTCAATTTATCTATTAAAAAAACCGCATGAAAATCCGTTGCGTAGTTTTAAAGATTTAAGCATACAATGGGACATAGGGACAGAAGAAGCGACTTTGTTTTATACTATGTAGTGATAAAGAGATAAACAGACGTGAATAGTGACCTGTTTTATACATTTCCCTCATAATTTGATATTTTTTTGTTCTAATTATATTTTGTTTGACAGAAAATCATAATAACTCGCCGAGTTACTTCCTGCAGTTACAGACAAATCCTACTAATATTATAAATACGAAAATTGGTCAGATTACCTCAGATTACACGTCACTCATAGATACCAAATGTGAAGGGTAGGAAGGTTGTACATCGCGAACATGAAACAAAGACGTCAAGGCTTGTTCTTTCTTTCTTTAGGTATTGGGATGGGTATTGGCCTTCACGTTAGTATTTTGCCATTAGTCAAGTAGAAATTTGCATCAAATTTTAATTCAATTTTAATCAATTATAATTAGTCATCAATCATAAGTCGTCAGTAAGTCATGTCTGGCTCGTGAGTAAAACGGTGGCTTTGTTACTCAAGCTCGTCTGTTGAGATTTGGCGGCAGCGAGGAAATACACGATACACTAAATTCTTCATGATTACTTCATCTGTGCACTTTCACTGAACAAAATTAATCTAATTCCCACCTAAATTAACTAATTTCACTCAATATAAACACGAGATTCAATAACTATGAAAAAATTACGACCATCTCCATTCACGATGGCGCCAAAACTCACTCAAGGCTGAAGGCTTGTTAAGTTTTTCAAATACGTTACCAAAGAGTATATAAATAAATAAGAGACGGATGTTCCATAGATATATAGCAAATACGAATTTTGTATGAATATGGCTTGAGTGACACAAGACACTTGACAGACAAGTAACAGAGTCTGTAAAATAACATGGTGAAAAGGTATAACCCGCTTAATTTGAAAGTAAGTCTAAAGGCATTCAGATTTAAGGCAACTAGTGTCATATGATTTAGGCAAATAAAAAACAAAGCAAACTTAATTTGCGCCAAATTTAAATTGCGCCAAACTGTACGTTACAACTCACTACTTTAGCGCAGTAAAGTTCCAGAAAGCTATGTACATAAAAATTGGTATCGTCGATTTCACTGGGATCCCATTATCAGATCCAGATCTGGCGGCAAAAGAACCACCTCGGAAGTGCGCTCTTTCTAATACAAAAAAAAAAAAAATTAAACTCGGTTAAGAAATAAAGAACCCGTTTAACATACATAAAAGTATCTTCACGCCCATATCCCCGAAGAGGTAGGCAGAGGTACAACCAAGGCACCCACGACTAGCCGAAGACACTAAGTCCCACAATGTGATAGGTGGCAAGCCAACCGGGCACATTTACAATCCCGACCAACATTTTTTTTAATTCGAAAATTGGAAAAACCCAATTAACATACATAAAACAATATAATATAGTAGGCGAATATATAACCGCCGCCCTTTTTTGAATGTCGGTTAAAAATGGAATGACAATGGCGAACATTGACTACTATGACAACAAGAACACGTAAGGTGTAAAATCGATCCAAATATTATTTTAATAATAAGTATAAAACAAAGTAAGTTTCTTCACGCCCATTCAAAAGGCGCAGAAGTACAACCAGGGCACCGACGTCTAGCCGAGGACCACATTGCGATAGGTGACAAGCCTATCGCCAACGGGGCACTATCCCGGACAAGCTTATTTTTATTCGAAAATTGAAAATATACATTTTTTTAATTTTTTTTATTGCCCGACCCGGGGTTCGAAACCGGAACCTACAGAAGTCAAGTCCGACTCCGGGCCGCTAGACCATGACAAAGGCGATTATTATTAATAAGGCGATGATAAGGATTGAAACATGAAACCCAACTTACGGAACATCTGTTTTGGGTTCGACGTGAGGCAGTAAGAACCTCATCGCGTGGTGATAGGGCCATCGCGTTCGCCCACCGTGGGTCCTCTGCAGTTTGATAAAAGAGTCCCTGAGGGACCGCCAACGTTTCTTACACTCGGATTCTGTAAAATATACAATTGCAACTTACCTTTCTGGGTGTCATTTTTAAATACTCGTAGATACCTACTTACATGACTAAAATTTAAATCTATAATTTATGAGTAGGTATGTTTAATATATCTGTTACAGGATAGCGAACCGTCCGCGTCGCCCTCATACATACATACCTATGCAATAAATGTTACAGTACTACTATTTAAATTATGTGCTTCGGCTTTACACTTTTTACTGTTTTTACACTTCATTTTATTTTTAAATTGGCTGACCTAATCTAAATTTAAGCGAAATGATTAATTATGTAATAACAACTCTATATAGATATATCTTTAAAATACATTCGGATTTACGTAGCTTGACGAATATAGTCGAAGCGCATAATTTAAATAGTACCACTATACTAATGTGTTGATCTCGTAACACGTTCGGAATCTTAGACCAGGGAAGAATACTACGATAACGGCGAGAATTGACGTTGTTGCGACAGGTATAGGCAAGCGCTGGTACTAATCAAAGCAAGCTACTACGTAACACTTTAGCACCTAGTTATGAATAGGAATAATCCAATAATTGAAACTACTAAATTACCACACGTGAGTGGTACCGTGATGGGGTTGTCATATCCTGACAACGACAAAATATTATCACTTCTCTGCATTAGGCGGCTTTGATTCTGGTTTGATATAGGTCTTACCTGATACATTTAGGGCTTCTTGAACTTCCTTCCAAGCGTCGTCCCTCAATTTTGTCTTGTTGAAACCACTGACCGATTTGTCATACAAAATCGGACGTTTCTCCACTTCTTTGATTAGATCTATTTCGTTCATCTTTTTTATTTACCTATAACAAAGACTTCAAACTGAGAGTTCTCTTACGTTATCGTGCATTTGAAATAGAAAAGAATTGTTATTGAGATTTAGTTATAAAAAAATGCTTAATTCAATCACCAAAGTTAGGCAGTTGGGAACCATATAGGAAGGTACAAAGTAGTAGCAGTAGTAGGCATAATATCAGGGGCGGATACCTCTATTCATCAGAGTTCCACAAAACAGGATCCTCAATTCGTCTGTTTGTTTTTAAGAGAAAAGTAGTTAGGTAGCCTATCTTCTTGAAAGTTTGTAACGCATGCCGTTGTAGTCCTAGGTATTTAAATTTAATAAAATTTTACGAGTAGTTTTTGAAGTCTAACCCTATCCTATTTACCTGCTATCAATAATGCGTATATGCTTGTTTGCATTGTGGACGTTTTATTATTGATAATACATTGTCAATCAGCGACAGTTTTATAGTTGCATTACGTTTGAATTAGGTATCTAAGTAGGTATTTACTTACGTCTTACGTATAACACCTATCTCACGTCTGTTAAAATTTATTACTAAAATGATTTGACGATTACGACATTTACATGAAACTGTATTTTACACTAAAACAGATTTTAACTTGATGCAAATTAATTATATTTGATTCATCGACCACACATGTGGTCGATGATTTGATTAATGGCAAGGCATCGACCACACATCCCAATAGACGCCTATTCTTTACAATTTTTCTTTGAAACAAGTCTGGCAAATAACTGAGGTGCGGGGAAGCGAGGAACGGCTTTCTTATTGGCCCTTGCAATGACAGCACGTCATATTCATAAACAAATACGTAAGATTAGGGATGAGACATATTTAATACGAACAATATAATTTATCGATATGCCTTTTATTTTATGAAGTACGGACATACATTGTAACGGATTGTACCACATTTTGTTATTGCACGTCACATCGCTGCTATGCAATTCAACGTCTCAAAGTCACACATTTTTGCGATTGAGTGTAATAACTGTACTTGAATATATTAGGCCCTTACATCTGTAATTGGCATTTTGTGGATGAGGCACATAAGTCGAATATTTTTATTGTAATATATTTATTTAATCAAAGTATGAACCATTATTTCCTATGCACATTTGCCCTCATAGGTAATTCATTGATCCCTCTACTAAAAAACCATTCCAACGGAAAACAATAAAATCTTCGAACGTGGTTGTGACTGCCCCATCGAAATTGAATTTTTCGAAAAAAATAATGATGTGTTGAAGTTAGGTTCAGGTGCATGTTTTTTACATTCCAATTGATGCTCTTCTAATTGAGAAGCCGTCTGTTGTGCAGTATGTGGTCTAGCATTGTTATGAAGCAGCAGTGGCGTAAAGTGTATAAAACAATCTTCTGCAAAATGTTGAGATTTAATTCACTATGTTTGGAGTTTGGAATTCGGAAACCAATTCTCTCGTCTGGTTTCTTTAAACCAAATTAGATTGTTTTTATGTTATGATCTTGTGGATAAGTGATATGAAAGACATACTTATCAAATTGAATTGTTTTTATTCATTTGAGTAATTCCTACCTGAACTACAGAATATCGTTGAAATACTGTAAACAAATTAGTTTTAAAATTGTCCCAGTCCTTTGAAAGTTTTATGATATACTGACCCCAACATAGGCTATCGGAAGCAGTCTTGAATTTATATCACCCAGTTAAGCACCTAATGCACTTAAAAGAGTTCAATAAAATCGGCTCAACTGTTTATGAGTTATTCAATGACAAATAATAGCGCCCTCTACCGCAAAAGTTCAGTTTTCCATCGTGTTGGTTCGGGTCCGCTGACTAAAATAGATCACCTGCCCCTCTGCCAGGCACCTTGTAAAAGGCGAGCAACGGTAACACAAGTAATTGTCAATAAGATCATTGTTGATAGAGTGGTGTGCAGTAACTTCCCTGGGTAGTTATCCACCGCCTTATCCATTCCTGCCGCTATAATGACAGTGTCATATTTCGATTCGGAGGGTAGAGAAGCCAGTAGATTTGCACAATAGACCTTACATTCCGACCATAGGACAGCAACGCACTTGTAACAACAATGGTGTCTATAGGCCATGATTATCTGTTACCAATAAGAGAGCCGTGTGCTTGTTAGCTGACTTCTCACATGAACAAGAGTAACTATCCAGAGGCCAACTCAAAAGTACACAGAGTAAGAAGTTATTTTTTGTTTCTGTCAGTGCTTAAATTTATCGATAAAATACATAAATACCTACTTACAATACAAGACCGGTATCCTATTCGGGATAAATAAATAAAAATATCGATAAAATAGATTTGCACATTAGTCCATCACTAGCTGTATGCAAACGAAAGTGACAGCTTGAAAATCACATGTGTAAGAAAGGAATATAAACACGCATCTAACAAAGACTGACCAGTATATGATGAACTCCGATTAACATCAAATAATTCAAAATGTAATTATGAATGTTATTATTTTTAATTAACTTACGGAAAGTTGTACCATCTTTTCGGCAATTTGAAGTGCGGTTGTCTTTACCGTACCTACAATTTAATTGAACAAACAGTCATTTTATATATATATATCTTTTTTTTTAATACAATAACGCGACAATGTTTACAGGTCACAAACCTGGTCGATATTGTTCATATCTTTTTAAGTAACAAGCTACATTAGAACAATTACACTTATGTGTTGACAGAACCGTGTTGCCTTACATGCGGCGTTTATTGGGATGTGTGGTCGATGTGGCAAGGTCCTACGTTCGTGACAAAAATAACAAAGAAACATTTTTTTTCTCCGAGACTGTAAATACAAAGACTTCTAATTGAATTATTGCTATGAAAAAAATAAAGGCACTAACTTTTGAAATTTTTAGGTTGAGTATTTTAGTGCCTATTATTTAAACAAAGCTGTTTAGGCGTGGATGTCAGGAACAATTAGCCTAATTATTGTGCTTTTTAATCTACTTTCATGAGTATGTAATTTAAAATAAATAGTATTATTAACTATCGCACTTATTTATGAAGATACACAAGGACATAAGAACAGTAACACATACATAAAAAGTACATAAACAACAAAACTTTTGATCATTTTCGGGAATCGAACCCACTCTCCATATTTGCTAGGTATAATTACACGAAATAATTTTAATCGATTAATCTTAATAACTCATGATACTTACCTAAATATGTTATAGTAGATTTTAGTACACCGAAGACTAATTAGTTTGAATCGCAAAAACACCCGCACTAGGGGTTATAAGTTTGGATACTGGTGACGTACATATCGCACGGTACGCGCGCGCCGTGCGTATTGAGCGGCGCGGCATCGCGACGCAATGCCCCAAACTCCTGCAACCCTCAATTGTAAAATAAAGTCCTTATATTCTTAGCCGTAAAGCACAAAATAAACAAAAACTCCAACCCCATCTGACTAGCCTTAATACTAACGGCTTAAAGCACAAAATGAATGTTTATTTCCTTTGAGAGTTCGAGTAAAAGAGGGTCAATAATTATTACTTACAATCAATTTTTTTGACGTAAATATTTAGACACGTTACAATGTTCGAGTGATAATCATTAAATTCCTAACAATCTAATGTAGGGTTTGGACCAGGGTTCGAAATTATCAAGATAATAGTTATCTTTGATACCATCATTACAATTTTCAGATTTTTATACCTACATAATAAATTAATTTAAATACTTAACGATATTTTTTATTTTTGAATTCAGATGCATTTTATTATTATCGTGATATTTCTCACAATAAGTGTGGTATAATGATCTTCGTAAATAAATGTAGTTGGTAAAAGTAAATGTTACCTACAACCGCAATGGTGTACCTACCTAGTCATCTTATGCCAGTTTGCATCCGCTTAGTCAGGGGTAGCAGTTATTTTACGATTCCATTTTGTTGCAGAACCCATGACTTTTTTTATTTTTATCATTCGTCTTAACTATCTATCCACCATCGGTGACCGCCTTCCTACCTAGCAGCTCGTAAGAGATGAGAATAGGTCGAATTGGGATCCACCGCCTTACCTATCCTTGGCCTATCTAAGCCCCTGGCACGCACCTATAACTTCTTTACCTTAGAATCTACAGGTCAACCAATCAATCAATCAATCAAAAATAATTTATTTATGCTTTGAAAAGGAATAAAATACCTTTTTTTGATGTTATAGAAGGCAAACAAGCAGACGGATTTCCTGATGGAAAGAAATTCACGCCGCCCAGAGACACCAAAGGTGGTAATGGTGCGTTGCCAACCTGAGGTTGGGATGTTAGACCTCGAGCAAAAGTAAGTTTAACGGCTACCTTACCCTCCGAACCGGAACACGTCATGACGTTATGGCGGCAGGAATAAGTAAGGCGGTGGTACCAATCCGGGCGAGTCGCTGCGAAACTCTGCCACTTAGTCGGATGTCACGATGTTGGTGACGGTAAGCCTATGCTCGCCTTTTACGAGCTGCCTGGCAAGGAAGGCAGAAGGTCTATTCTGCAGAGGAGCCCAAACCAACACGGGAATATTGGAGTTATTTTTTTTCTTCCAGGAATGCTTTACTAGTGAGCCTATTGAAGGTTAATGAAAACCTGAATCACAGGACAATTGTGTCTCCTGCGGCGAAATGAAATGGTTAAAAAAAGTTTAAAAAACCTGGATTTAAAGTAACATGCTATAACAACTTATATTTTAATAACATTAAAAAATGTAATGAAATATTTAAATGTGTACCCCCACACAGACAGGATAGGTGTGAATACGTGAATGAATGAGTGAGGGAGAGTGACTGAGTTTGTTTTAGCAAACTTGCTATTTCTTGGGTGATATTATCTTTACAATTTCGGGAGTGTAGAGGATATAAGTTAATGCTAGCGTTCATGTGGCTGTAGATCAGATGCCCAAAAACAGCAAAAGAAATTGTGCGAAAGTACTGGATGGCACATCTGAGTAGCGGCTACCTTAATGTTACCTCTTTTTCCTTTTTAACGGTCGGAACCATGGAAAAATACTTTCAAATTTTTATAGAGGTCGATTGTTAGATGTCGGTAAGGAAACCTTGCTGCGACTTTTAGGATAGGGCATTATGCTCTGTCGACCTCGATTAGGTGAAACTTTGAAACACCATCCCGTTATTATTATTAGTATTTTATGATTGACTAACAAAGTGCATAAGTACACAGTGAGTAGCGGTTATTGTATGACAATTTGCTTTTATAAAAAAGACGTAACTTTCTAAAAATGTCAACTCCCTCAACCTGGAAGTGAGTGAATGAATACGAGGTTTAAAATTTCAAAGTATGGTGAATGGTTATACCTAAGTATTTTATATTGTCTGTTAATTATAGAGTGGGACATGAGCAATTATTGGTAGACGGTATATTGGTAGAAGATCGAACAAACAATCATACTGAATCACCTCACAATAATAATATAAAAAAATTAAGTTATTTACAGAAGAAATTAATCCAGAGTAAAAAGCGTAGGGTGCTTGATATTTTTTTAAACAATACAATCCTTCTATTGGCAATCTAGATAGGTATAAGGGGATAGTTTAGAACCGCAGTAAAATGCACTGCACAATCCACGCTTTTTACTCTGGATTAATTTCTTCTGTTAATAATTTAAATTTTATTATAATGTTATTGTGAGTTGATTTGGTATGGTTGATTGTTCGATCTTCTACTACTGTAATATAAAACTTCTCTTTATTAAATTTTATTTTCTAGTTTTTAGTTTGATTAGCAATAAAAGCGAGTTTATACAGGTTTACACTTGTACTTATCCACAGTGGATAAGTACAAGTGTTAACTCCAAAAAACCCAAGTGCCGACGATAGCAAGTATAGATTCTAAAAGCGAGTTTTTTTAGTTTTTTTTTTTTAAACTATTATTTATTTTATACTTTTTAGTCTCTGCTAATGGCATATTTTAAACATTTATTTCAAATAGACAAATGAGCCCGCATCCTCTCCATTTCCGCCAGTGCGTCTGTATTGCATAGTGTCCTACCTGTCAGCTTAGAACAATCAGGAACAATGTAGCTCTTCAATCTAGAGACCACTAAGGGCCAATGTTAATAATGTATCTCAATCTAATGGATTTCAAGCAATCTAGATAACTGCGTATCCGCCGGCCTATCCTATACCTCATTTCCATATTTATCCTGTGCACAGACATATTATTGGCAGGCGATAACATAAAAATGGATCAAAATATCAATCTTAGACAGCGAGTTTTGGATTAAGATTGATTATTAATATTGGCCGTAAGTGATTTTACCAACTTAGCGCCACATACTATGCCTGTCAGTCCGTAGCTTTACTTGGCCGGGAATTGAATGCCTATAGGCTGAATTAGGAGCTCGCCGTCGTTAACGAAATTACTATGACACGATCATCCAACATGAAGTTCCAGCTCAAATCTTCCGCCTAGATCATCAGATCAGCTCGATAGTACCATATTATTATATTCAAACCTTGAAACCTAATCGTGGTCAAAGTTCATTATTAGACCTTTCTAACTTGTCCAAACACGACTATGATACGATATTCCATCATGGAATGCCAGTGCCTATCTTCCGGCTTCATCATCAGACCTTAAAACCTAATCGTGGTCAAAGTTTATTTTAAGACCTTTCTAAAAAGTCCAAACACAGCTATGATACGATATTAAGAACCTTTTAAGAACCTGGCAGGAAGGCAAATGGTCCATTCTGCAAAGGAGCCCGGACCAACACGTGTTTGAATGATACCTACTCCTCTTACTCTGCTTGCTTCTAGTTTTTCCAGTAGAAGTGGTATTGAAACTGCGTGGTATTGAAGCTTTGGTTAAGTGCAGGAAAATTGATAAATACTTACGCTTTTTGTCCACAATTTTGATGATTGTTTACTTGTTTCGTCACTTGTGGAGCTGCCTTGCCAAAATCATTATTGCGATTGCGAACGTAATTTGTTTTCTTCAACATAAATAACACGGCGACGTTTCATAAAACGTGTCAGGGTTTTAGACGTCCGCAAGTTGCAATTTTTCGAGTACACTGTAGCACTTCACAATAGTTCACAATAGTACGAGGCAATCATATAGTAGATGAGGGTACGCCATGTATCTAGGCAGTAAGTTTTATTTGGAGTTTTGACGCGATGTGGAATTCAGCAGCTGGTATCAATTGGAATAAGTCCTCAGACAGAGCACTTTCTATGACAGATATACGGTAAAAAAAGGAAACTAACATTTCTCATGATATATGCGCTAGAAAAAGCTAAAGGAACCAAAGTCTCTGTTTAAAGCCAACGGACCAAGGAGAATTAGAGATCTTAGAGAGACTTAGGTCGCCGTTAAATTTTAGTTGCTCTTCGCTAGATGCAATCAGAGAAGCTAGCAATGGAGAGTCACAGCCCAGAAATGAGAATAAGAGATACTCCTTACCGGAGCACGACGGCATCGAGCACTGGTGCTATGACCGATGACGGTAGGAATAAGTAAAGCATTAGTATTAAGTACAAATCTGCCCCCTGATTCCGTTTCTTTTTAGTGATGATTACTGGGTTGAGTGTACATCAAATGACGTGTTTTCTATCTCCAGTGACCGAAAGAAATACGACAGAGATAACAAATATAAAAAACGTCATTTGACAGCTATTTAATGTAAACTCAACCCAGTGATTCATCACTAAAAAGATACTGAATAGCCCCGCAGGACATGTCTAAAACTCTACCGCAACAGTATTTTAAACATTTAAATCGATATTGCAGGTTTCCTGGTGTTTGATTTTTTTTAAATTTCCACCTATGTTTTCAGCAGCAGAAGGTATCTATATACGACTCTCTCAACTCTGAATCGGGATGTGACAACCCCGTCACCGTATTTGTGGTAGTCCAGCAAATAACGTTATTAGATTATTTCACGTGTGTAGTTAGTACATGTAGTTGACATGACTAGTTAGTGTTAGAATGCTGCAATACGCCTACTCCACCTTACCTATTTCTGACACCACAACGCTACTGCTTACCATTGTCGTTATCCGTGCTTGGTCCGGAAGGACAAATTGCCGTGTGCAAATTTGCCAGCTAGTCTAGCTGGCAAATTTGCACACGTGGACTGAAATCCCGGCTATAAGATAGCGACGCATAATTAAAATGTATTAATATATTATATTTTTGTTTTGTTGTTTCGCTTATATGTTACCTTTCCTAAACCGCCTTTATATACGAACTGACAGAACACACGAAATTGAACTCCTCCCTCCGAAGTAGGTGAAATAATGCTAGTCCATTTTAATTACAAAATTTATTTCATAAAAAAAATATAAATTGCAACTTTCTATCATAACATTTGGATCAAATTGTCATTTATATCTAAGAATTAATTTAATATAACATTTAGGAACCGACTTTAGATAACATATTGATATAGTTTGCATAACATAACATAATATTTGGGTACCTACATTAACATATACAATGATAATTCAGTCGACATACGCTAAAC
The DNA here is from genome assembly GCA_002245475.1 of Calephelis virginiensis. Taxonomy (NCBI): domain Eukaryota; kingdom Metazoa; phylum Arthropoda; class Insecta; order Lepidoptera; family Riodinidae; genus Calephelis; species Calephelis virginiensis. The sequence continues at coordinate 14,242 of NJDC01024676.1, read as the reverse complement.
TAAATCTAAATTTTGAGTTTTAAAATTACGTTTGCTCTAAATGACCAAAGACTAACGAAGACTCTTGTGAAAGAGTATTCATATTCCTTGAACTAAGCTTTATTAGCCTAAATATTCTTTAATTCAGTCATTAACTTACATTTTCAACATAAATGTCATCATGCGAGATTTGATAGTGTTGAAATCAAATTTTAGTTTTATTTTCCATAATATCGTGAGATTACGGGAAGATATCGCTGGTGATAAGGCTGCTTTGTATATCACTTAGTTTTAAAATCTTTCTTTTAGCGTATCTTATATTTGTATGTATTTGATGCATAATAAAGGGTTATTTTATTAAATTATTCTTTACTTTGCGCCAACAGAATTGCTACCAAAATTTAATAATTACAATTCATTTCATTTAATATTTTATGAACTACGATCAAAAACATTACCAAAAAGAGCCGAGTGCATGGATTTGAAACATAAAAGTATACATCATCATTTTGGTCTGTGCTGCCCTCCACCAAGAAACTAGCACGGGCTACGATCTCGATAGGAACGCACCAGCAACATTTATGGTGTCTTTAGCCCACGGTTGACTCTCACAATTAGGAGTGCCGTCTTCTAATTCTTGTTTGCTAACATAAAACAGAAATAAAAACTAGCGTATAGTGGCGTTTCATTCGGACAAAGAAAATCAAAATTACACTTTCATATTCATTTCCAAATTAACAAAACGATGCTAAAATAATAAAAAAATCCATATTCCGTTCAACACATACATTTTTCTGCCTAATTCTCTAATTATAATATGCTATGATTGCAAAATAAACATCCCTTAACATTAAACAAAAGCATCTAACCTCAAAGCAAATCCTGTGCGTGTTACGTGATATGGGTGTGACGGCATAGTGGCTCTCTTATCGTCCTATATACGTCAGTGGGGGTTCACATGACCCATCTATTTTTGGCATGGGCATGTAGTCTAATATTTACGACTTCGAGAAGAACTTCTTCTCA
>NJDC01024676.1:0-11970 GCA_002245475.1 Calephelis virginiensis | reverse complement strand
TGTGCTGCCCTCCACCAAGAAACTAGCATAGGCTACGATCTCGGAGACAAGATAGGAACGCACCAGCAACATTTATGGTGTCTTTAGCCCACGGTTGACTCTCACAATTAGGAGTGCCGTCTTCTAATCCTTGTTTGCTAACATAAAACAGAAATAAAGACTAGCGTATAGTGGCGTTTCATTCGGACAAAGAAAATCAAAATTACACTTTCATATTCATTTCCAAATTAACAAAACGATGCTAAAATAATAAAAAAATCCATATTCCGTTCAACACATACATTTTTCTGCCTAATTCTCTAATTATAACATGCTATGATTGCAATTAAACATCCCTAAAGAAAAGCATCTAACCTCAAAGCAAATCCTGTGCGTGTTACGTGATATGGGTGTTAGTCAAATACTTGTTACATAGAAACTACTAGGTACTTAAATGTATAATGAAATAAATTTAACATACACACTAACACCTAGAAATAGACATTTAGATCTTCATCAAGTATCAGGCTTTGAAAGTGGCAAAATATACGAAACAATATAGTCTATAGGCCTATGCCAAAAATAGATGGGTCATATGAACCACCACGTGAAGTATGTAGGACGATATAAGAGCATAAAATAATAGGATTCAGCACTATGCCATCACCTATAAGCTGTCCAACTGAGTGCAGATGATAATTCAAAAGTGCAGGTAGAGTGAGTCCATTTTGGACATTTATTTTTGTACGGCATTGTTATCATCGATAGAAACATGACAAATAATAAGAAAGCGCGTAGTGCCGTAAAAAATGGTGTGCCACAAATCCGGTATTTTTTTGATATTCTAACAATTTCCGGGGTAGATTTGGTCACTTGATTCTGTACGGCATCACTTTCATACTGTTTCAATACAGTTTCTAATCCAATGATAGCATTGCCGTACAAAAATAAATGTTCAAAACGGACTCACTCTCCCTGCACTTTTAAATTATCACCTGCACTCAGTTGAACAGCTTACAGGTGACGGCATAGTGGCTCTCTTATCGTCCTATATACGTCAGTGGGGGTTCATATGACCCATCTATTTTTGGCATGGGCATGTAGTCTAATATTTACGACTTCGAGAAGAACTTCTTCTCAATTGAGAAGAAGTTCTTACTAAGGTTACTTAAAAGCCAAGGCGGATATAACTGACGGATTATAACTTTCTATTGAAAAAAATTTGTGTGCTAAAACCGCACGGTATAACACACTGCCACCGTATCTGCGTGTGGTGAAATTTCTATGTCCATATGGCGCTCCGATGTGCGGCGTAGTTTGATAACCGCCTAGTGTAGATCGGTCTTTGTAACTTATTTTGATCGAAGCTTATAATTCAAAAATAATATAAAATTGTCTTTATGGCAATTTAGATTCTGTAGCTCAAATGTGAGTTTAAAACCAAATCATTTAAATCACCTTTTCTAGGTAAGTAGAGTAAAACAATTTTTATATAGTCAAAATAAGTCGCATTTGTGAAATCCTCACCACCCATATTCAATACAAATTAATAGTATTCTTGTGAAGTTAAACCTACAAAAAAAAATAATCTGTTTGGTTTTATTTTTCGTTAGATATTTGGTTTAGATTTTTATATAATGTCAATTAAAACTTACATTTTACAATCAAACAAATCTTTGGAAAACTTAGTTTAATGATGCAGAAAAACACTTAATTTACTTTTTCTTCTGCGGTTTGCAACTATTTTGCTCTTTATGCAAAAAATAATCATGTTCGTTAAAGAATTTTTTTAAACAAATATGGCAATACAAAATCATTGAATGCTTTCTTTGCATATGCTTTTCAAGATATTTCTTTTCCGAAAAAGTATAACTACAATCTTGACACCGGTACCTTAGCTTATGCATCAGGCCAATGTGGAAAACCAAATATTGTTTGAGAACAAACTTTTTTTGGCAGTAGTCACATTCAAATTGGGCTCTTCCAGTATGTGCCATGATATGTTTTTCTAGGTTATATTTTGAAGCAAGGGATTTGTTACAGATTTCACATTCATATTTTACCATATTGTGTCTTGCTTGGTGACTTCGTAAGCCACTTACATCTGTAAATTGCTTTTGACACTCGTCACATTTGTACCTAAAATCACCTGTATGAATCCTTAAATGTCGTCCAAGTGCACTAACGTCATTAAATGGTTTATTGCAAAATTTACACACATTAGGCTTCTCTCCTGTATGAGTGCGTTCATGTACCATCTTAGTATATTTATTTCTAAATTTCTTTTCACAAAACTGGCACTTGAAATTTCTAATGTCGTCATGTATCAACAAATGTGCTTTAAGCGCAGTAGTTTGATTAAATGATTTGTCACACTTGTAACAAGGGTACGGACGTTCTCCTGTATGAATTAATGAATGAATTTTTAAACCACTCTTACTAGCTAAATCCTTGTGACACACATGGCAACGAAACAAGTGACTATTCGAATGTTCTTCTAATTCTTCAAGTGTTAAAAACCTTTTCAAGCAAGCGGTACCACTACATGCATAAGGTATTTCTGTATGAGACAATACATGTGTTTCCAATTCTTTTCGAGTTTCAAATTTCTTCATACAATATTCACAAAACCTCCTTCGTTTTTTTTTGTCACGTTTTTCTAATTTGATCTTTATTTGTATCATTCTACTTTTTTCGTTTTTAGATTTTTTTCTTTTCTTTGATTTCATATATTCTTCATCGCTAGAAATCGGTTCTTTTTCTATTTCCTCTGGTAACTCTTTCTTGAGTTCTTGCTTTATATCTACATCCAATTTGCTTAAATCATACTCCTTATAACCCTCATCATGGTCACTTTCATTAATATATCCATTGTTTACATGATCATTTTCTTTATTTTCCCCTACTTTCGTATTACATTTAACTAATTTCAAATGGAGCGTTAAGTCTCTTTCTTCATAATAACCAATCCCACAGACACAAATATGTGGGAATGGTTCATGTATCACAGAGTGAGCTTTTAAAGTGCTTGTTTGTACAAATTTGGCATCACACTCCTCGCATTTATACTGTTTTATGTACTCACCTGTATCTGGATATTTTTCCTTGTATTTTATCTTCTTGCGGTTTTCACTAAAATCATAAATATTTATTAAATATTTGAAACGTATATACTAAATAGTTAAAATTTATCTTCAGCGCTACTAGGTTATAGCCATGGCATTTTTAGTATTATACAGTTATTCAGCTTTCCTATCGCAAAACATGGGATAAGAAATTCCTTTTCCCCGTTTTGGTCTGGTTCTACTGAGTAGAATAGATCATCTACCTCTCTGCCACGTATCTCGTAAGAGGCGGACGCAGGCACTAGCAAGACCACTAGACCACACGCTAAAGACTAAAGAAGCAAAAATAAATGATAGTTTCAAAAACCAACAAAGGTGCGTTTATATCTAGCTGAATTAAAATATAGAAAATAATTAACTATAAGTTCAATGAAAAAAATGAGTGACAAAGAATAAAAAAAAATATCGAATTTATAAGATATTTACTGGGTCTTTATAAGATATTTTATAATAATAAGTTTACTGTTCTTCACATCTGTTACATTAAGTATTTAAAAAACAATTAAAAACTAGCACCCCGCGATTTCATACGATTTTTTTTCTGATTTACTCGATTTTGTTATATTTGAACTTATAAAAAAATATTTTCTATTTCTGGTGTAGCTAGATACAAAAGCAACTTAGTTTCAACCCAATGTTTTTTTTTATTTTATTTTATGATATTGGAAAGCAAATAAGCAGACGGATTTCCTGGTGGTAAGAAATTCACGCCGCTTAGACCCACCAATGGTGGTATGGTGTGTCAACCTGAGGCCGGGACGTTAGGCCTCGAGCAAAAGTAAGTTTACCGGCAACCTTACCCTCCGAACGTGAACACGTCATGACGTTATGACGGCAGGAATAGGTAAGGCGGTGGTACCAATCCGTGCAAGTCGCTGCTAAACTCTACCACCTAGTCAGATGTCACGGTGTTAGTGACGGTGAGCCTATGCTCGCCTTTTACGAGCTGCCTGGCAAGGAAGGCAGATGGTCTATTCTGCAAAGCTTTAAGTGGGCACCACATATTAAATAAATATAAAAAGAAACAGATATTCCTTGACATATTACACAAATTGTCCTAATCCCAAAGTAAGGAAATTATGTACATATGTTGCAAGTCAAGTAATTATGTATTCAAAATAAGTGACATTATTAGACAGAAATACTTAAATTAATACCAGAATACCGATGTTCAACAAACATATGCCTGCCCCATTTGCGCTTAAATTATTTTATAATGCGCTTATTTTAGTGTAAACACGGCTAAGCATCAGTTAAGTGAAGAGAAACACTCCTCCAGACCGTGTCAACGCATAAACATGACACTTTGAGTCTTGATTGGATATTACACTGTTGAATAATGAGCTAAGGCATGTCAGGGAAAGGTTTGTAGTGAATGAATGAATGAATACATTATTGCGAACCAACAGAAATACATTTGAAAATTTATGGATTCTCAGTTTACCTACTTGGTAAATACATAATAAGCAATCGGATTTCTAGTGGTAATAATGTTAAAGATGTTAGCGGTAATATTACGTTAATTTTTCATCTGTTTTCTACAGTGACAGGTGATTATTTGTTTTCTTTTCTTTTATAGCTTTTCCAGCTTTTGCTTACTTCTTTTTAAAAAGTATTCTATTTCTCCAAAAAAATACTTTTGTCTCTTTATCAAATTCTTGTACAACAATGAAATTAAAAAAATGTTGGACCTATTTTATATATATTTTTAGAATCGTCTTTTATTATTAAATATCAGAATAACTATTAAAACAAAAAAAAACAGTTAGTTTGCTCATAAAGTTTAACTTCTAGATTTAAGCTATGAAAATTCTGCATAATAATTTACAATGCTTTTGAGTTCAAACCGTTCAAAACAGGAAGTAGACATAGTTGCATTTCAGGGAAGTTTAAATTTACAAAACAATTGGCCTACATTAAGGATCAGCGCACCTCGCGGTGAGTTGGTGGAATTAGGCGTTTAAGCTAACCCCTCGACCAACAAGTCGATCAGATATCATAGTTTCAAAATTCGATACCTATATATACTTATTATACTGATCAATCTTTTTTATAGTATGGCACTCAAGAAGGCAAACTAAAGTAGGTGATTTGATGATTTTTAAATAGTTTCAAACGTTTACGCAGCGCACGCAGAAAACTCTAAAAAGGAATATTTTGGTTTTGACGCTAGTTCCTGGAGATCCTAATCATGATCGTCATTTTTGAAGTGAAAACTTCTTTAGCGGCGTTACGCACTTTTTTGGAAGGGTTAAAAACTTCTAAACTCGCGTCAGGACACGTGACCTGATTCGTAAGACGGCGCAGGGCGCTTGCGCGAATAAGACGGCTTGTGACGCTTGTGCGAATGTTCGTGTTGTCATGTTTGTGTACGATAGCGCAATAAAAGAATATTGTATTCTACCGCATAAATGATAGTACTTTCATACTGATAATTAAAGCAATTCGTGCAAAATTATTTCCTAACCATTTCAAAACATCAAAAATGCACAACGTTAATAATCAAGTTTTCATTTCTCTGTGGTCTAGCAGTCCGGGTGTTGGACTTGACTACTTGTTGGCCGACCCGGGATTCGAACCCAGGACCTCATGCAGTCAAGTCCGACACCCGGACCGCTAGATCACAGAGGCGATTCCATTTTCATTTAGGTAGAAATCCTAATAATGTCATAAATGCGAAAGGTTGTAAGAATGGATAGATGTTAGTAAATCTTTCACGTAAAAGCTATTAAACAGATTCTAAGTCTAAGATAAGCTAGCAAACAACCTAGCAAGCCACCTGATAGAAAGAAAATACTGCTACCTATAATTTCTTTAAAGTTTATACCTAGATACGCATTGCCGACAAAAATTAATATGTGATGCCAAAACTTTGGACCTCTTTTAACGAAAATTGCGCGGACGCAGGAGCATAAAATTTGGCACACTTATAGTTTATGTGTAGGAGAAGTGCAAAACGCTAATATTTTTTAATAATAATGCATATAAAGTACTCTAAATCAATAAATAAAACATTACTCACACTACCATGCATTTGACGCATACAAACAAATATATTGATGATAACTATAAAAGATCACAGATGGCGCACTAAAAAGTTCGGAAACAAAGTAGTTGGTCTTGAGAAATGAATATGGCGTTCCCATCAACAAGATATTAAAATTTATTATAGCCGAATTTCGACCAATGAGCGACCACTGGTTCTTATTGTTATAGAGAGAATAGTTACACTCACCTTACAGCACTAGTAACATGTTTAGCTTGGTGAAATTGATAAGCTCTGTGAGTTATGAATATTTTGTTACATTTTTCACAATCATAGGTTTTTGCCTGATTCAAAACAACTCTGCACTGATGTAGCTAAAACAAATTTGTAATAAAAAAAAGTTATTTTGCATAAATTAAGCCACCAGTCTAGGGATCACCATAGGCATGAGACAACTTCACTTTTCATTAGTGGTATGAAAGTAGTGTTACCTTGAAAGGGATCAGACTATAAACTCTGTGTACACGAGTTTATAGTCTGATCCCTTTCAAGGTAATCAATCATAATCAGGCCCTTCAAGTCTCGGAATACTGAAGCAGTCCAAGTCAAAAAAACACCAACCACTTTTAATGGCACTATATGACAAAATGATGAAAATGGCACAATACCGCAAGGACTACAAAATTATTACAACCAAAGAAGCAGCCAATAGATCTGGTATACTTAAAATACACAGATGACATGAAAACCAAAGATGGCACTGGTGCAAATAAATATTAATGTAAATACCGGAATAAGTTTCTAAAGCACAGTGTTTCAAGCTGAATGCATAAGTTCAACACTGGCTACAAAGGTAGCCAGTTGTTGTACTTGCACACTACACACACTACACTGCAAGGAAATTAAAAAACCAGTCCAGTCCAAAATCTGATAGTCAAGTAGTTTTGAAGGCATTTGACTCTGACCATGTGTACTCAAATCTTGTTAAATAACCAGAGATTCATTACAATACCAAACAGAGTCACAGTCCATTACATCAACAGACGCAGTAAGTATTTTAATGATTGAAAATTAAAAATACGTTATTTTGTGGTGAAATTCTACAAAAAAATAATGCTTCAGTATTAAATGTTATTGCTTCTTGTTGAGCTATAATATTTATTTGCTGTGTTCTTATGGGTTATTTCCTGATCTAATGAAACCTAAGTAAGGTTGCACCTCTACTTAAATCTGGAAGTTCAACTAATCCCTTCAATCACCTACCTATCTCCATTCTGCAATACAGGGTGGACCAGAAAGCCGAATTTTAAAATCGGATTGATCGTGAGAGGGACGCGGGAGCTCACCGGTAAGCTGCGTGCGTTCTGTATAAAGGCTTATTACAATAATGGCGATTCGTGCACTATTAGTATAGGAGCTACCAACGTTTTCGAGAAAGAATTTTAGGTCAGCTGATTTTGTGACATGTTGTCCTTCTTGCACTTTCGGTTAAAGTCTGGGCTATCTGGCTGGCGGTAGCGGTTGCGTTCATTACTGCGCATCCTACCTGTCCAGGTAATAATCCTGGATTTTAAAAACATTTTAGAAGTCGTAATTTTTAATTTTTTGATTTTAAATAAGTCCACCTGACATACTTTTTTTATTGCCAGACATTTTTGACAATGCTAACGATGTGCCATACGCGATTTTTTTTGAGTTTTTTTTATAAAAGTTTCAAAGTATTTTATAATGTCTGTAATTTTAATATTATGTTATTTAATGATAAGAAAAACTTAAAATAAATTTGCCAGACATTAATTCGATTGTCAAGTCTTTAATTAAAATGAAAAAGTCATGAAAAGTATTGGAGTATAATGCTAGTAGTCCGAGAGAGACAGCTGAAGGTGCGAAAGAGACAGACAACGACAGTGGCGCGACAGGCAAGTTTTCAAGATGGCGTCAGTCTAATGTCACATGTTTGTTTTTGTTTTGATTTTAATGTTTATTTTTTAATTTGTTTACAATGGCCAGTGATAAAATAAAATGTGTTTTTTGTAAAGGACATAGCGATAAAATAATACTTTTCGTGGGTGATAAACTAAAAAAATGTCAGCAAGTTTTAAGTGTACGTGTGAAATATAAATTAAAGTACAGTGACGTTGAGCTGCCGACGCAAATAAATAAGACAGATGGATATCATAGACAATGTTATAGTAGTTTTACTGCTTTAATGGCAAAATACCGTGATTCAGAAACAAATTATGATGATTATGAAGATGCCTCTTTTTTTTTTGACGTCACTATAGGCTGAAATAATTTGAAAAACTTAATATTAACTATTTATAACTTACATTTAGTAATCAGAACAATTTAAATAAAAAGTTTTGTTTTTTAAATTTGAATCTAATTTTATATTCCTTTTTAGGCTTAATTTTTTTTTAAACTTGCTCTGATTAGAATGATTATTACTATTATTATTATTTTTTTATATAGACAGTGACAAGTAATTTACTTTTGTAATGGTTTTCTGTATCATTCTCGACTAATTTTGCAACTGTCTCTCTCGGACTACTAGCATTATACTGCAATACTTTTCATGACTTTTTCATTTTAATTAAAGACTTGACAATCGAATTAATGTCTGGCAAATTTGTTTTAAGTTTTTCTTATCATTAAATAACATAATATTAAAATTACAGACATTATAAAATACTTTGAATTTTTTATAAAAAAATAAAAAAAAATCGCATATGGCACATCGTTAGCATTGTCAAAAATGTCTGGCAATAAAAAAAGTATGTCAGGTAGACTTATTTAAAAACAAAAAATTAAAAATTACGAAAAATTAAATTAAAATGTTTTTAAAATCCAGGATTATTACCTGGACAGGTAGGATGCGCAGTAATGAACGCAACCGCTACCGCCAGCCAGATAGCCCAGACTCTAACCGAAAGTGCAAGAAGGACGACATATCACAAAATCAGCTGACCTAAAATTCTTACTTTTAAAACGTTGCTAGCTCCCGTACTATATTGCGCGGCGTCTATTTCGCTCTGAGTTTAGTCTAACGTGGCTTAAATCAATGTCCTAGTGAAAGTGATATCAGATCGTGGGTCAAAAAGTTTTAGTCTACGGGTTCGACACTGAATCAAAAACCTGAAAGTCCAAAGTCAATAAGTACGGAAGAAACTGTAAGCGAAATCGCGACATCCGTATGGCGCGATCCCCTGTTATCAACCCGAAAGAGATCAAGTCAGCTCACTATATTAAGAACATCATTAAGGCGTATTTTGACATAAGGTCTTAAATTTCACCCGTATACACTTCAACAGCGTTTTCGAAGTTTGAACAATATTCTCTTCCCGGATCAAGCTCATTTTCATTTAACGCATTCATTGCCACTCCTTTCTCTGGACCTTCGCCACATGCCGCACTTTTCTATAAGCCTCAAACGCACATGTGCGTTTTACTAACTACACTCAGTGCCTGAAACGCACAGATGAGTTCATACTAATTTGACGGTAATTTGTTCATATTGGAAGCAAGAAATGATTGGAGAAACATGTAATTATTTAATGTTTTCATAATCATATTATATCAACTATTTTAGTTTATAACGAACATATTAAAGAAATTGATTAAACGACATAAAATGCACAAATTGACAGACTTTCGATACTGAAAAGTGCGAACAACAACACACTTCTCAAATTGAACATTTCTTAATGAACAATCTTAAATATTTTCATTTCTACAAAATAAGTGTTCTTTTTTAAGCCGGTTAAAAATGACCAAATGCTAATGATTCAGGAAATAAGATATTAGACATAAGTAGAATATAACAAAATTAATAGAACTTGTATATGCGTTAGGCACTGGGCAAAGCTCGCTAAGTAAATGAACTCACAAGGCGTCCAAGGCACTGGATGAAAGTAACGAAATCGTGTATATGCGATGCTGGCAGTGAATGCGTGAATATGTGTATAAGCAAAATTGTCGATATAGTGCCGTAAAAAATCCCAAATTAAAATATCAAAGACCATTGTATTCGCTTAAAGCAGAGGTTCCCAAACTTATTTCATGTAACGCCCACTTTGAAAATCAGTTGTTTTGTAGCGCCCCCTCCCCCTCGTTTTTTTCTTGTCAATAACCTCAATAACATATTTGTTGCGCCTAGTTTAAAAAAAAACATTTTTTTCAAGATTTATACCACCCCCCTCTAGGCTTCCAGCGCCCACAAAGGGGCGTTATCGCCCACTTTGGGAACGGCTGGCTTAAAGTAACAGTTTGGGCAGCCATGTCAGCTGAAGGAATCATCGGACTCCATTTCTTCAATAATAAGCGAGATCAAACCGTAACAGTAAATTCTGATCACTATACAGACATTTTACGTAACTTTTTCTTCCCACGACTGCATAATTTTGAAGCCTACAAAAGCAGGACCTGGTTTCAACAAGACGGCGCGTCATCTACATGGATGTATGAGATGTCGCGCTTAGCATTTACTGCAAGAGTCCTTAGCAGTTGTAAACGAAATGTTTACTGGAAAACTGATATCGCGTCGACGGGACATTCCAGGCCTTCTCGAAGCCTAGATCACACACCACTGGTTTTTTTTCTCTGGGGGTACCTCAAGAGCCGCGTTTATGCCAATAAACCAACGACAATTGCCCAGCTCAAGAACAACATTTACGAGGAAATGTCCGGTATCCCACGAGCGATCCCAGATGTGCCAGCGAGTTTTTACGAATTTGAGATCCAGATTCGAGAAGTGTGTATTTTTGGATGGTATACATCTCAGGGATGTTATTTTTAAAAAATAAAATTCCCATATGTTTACTTTATTACAAATAAAGGTTATCTTTCATAAGCTTTGTAGTTTTTTTCTATGATTTTCTAAAATTCGCAAAACTTAATGGCCCACCTTGTATTTGAAAAAATTATACTTAATCAAATGTTGTTACATTTTAACAAATTAGATTTATTTCATGAAAAACTGTTTGGTTTTATAAGGGGTAGATAGATTAATAGATTTCCACACCAGTCAATGCTGGTGTGGAATTATTGAAGAAAATCTATGAATGTTGGGAGTCTCACGATGCCCTTGGGGTATTCTGTGATTTGTCCAAGGCTTTCGATTACGTTAACCATGAAACATTGACCAGTAAACTACGCTATTATGAAATTCAACTTCAGGCACTCGATCTTCTGACTTCTTATTTGAATGGGAGAATTCAGAAAGTTGAGACTAACGGTATAAAATCGACAGGTGCTCCTGTTACAATTGATGTGCCCCAGGGCTCCAAACTGGGACCTTTTTTGTTCATTATATATATATAAGGTAAGTAACGTAAGTCCAATGACTTAAAGTAAGAGATAACATGAAATTGTATTGTATGACACTTCACTTTTATTTAAACTGAAAAGACTATTAGGTAAGATTGACAATACGAACACTGCAATTCCAAAAGTTGTAAACTGGTTCAATGTCCTTTTTTTGAATGACCAAGGCCTAACTTGCCAGTCACAGGTCAGCAATGCACCTGTAACATTTACGGTGTCTATAGGCCATGGTTATTTTTTACTATCATAATCTCTCACAATCCTATAAAAAAACAATGATGTAGTAAAGAGATGTACAAATATTTTTAAGTGAACTTACATGTTTAGTTATATGAATATTATAGTAGTCTTCACAATCAAAAGCAGCCCTACATATTCTGCATTCAAAAAATACGCTCTTCTTTAAAACAACCAAAGGATTCATTTTCTGAAACAATTTAGTCATAAATCTGTTTAAAACTAGTTTTCAATTTCTTATCAATAAATTTTTATCAATCCAAAGATACATTAAGTATAGGTATCCAAAATAGGCTCTCCAAAGATGAAGTTGTTGCAAAT
>NJDC01024624.1:0-14023 GCA_002245475.1 Calephelis virginiensis | reverse complement strand
TTTGGGCTCTACACCATCTGAGCTGCAAACACTGGTCACAGTTATGGAAGGAGATTTTTAAAGAAAGGGAGATAGAGAAGAAAGGGAGGGAGATTTTAAACATTTGAATGGGATGAAAACCAAAATAGTGGTGTTTAAAAGAGACATAGCCAGAATGGATGTAAGAGTTTTGGTTGATGATGTAGTGCTGGAACAAGTGAATGAAATTTTATCTCTTGGCTGTGCTTTTAGCAGGGATGGAAGGTACACCGCGGATGTAGAGAGGAGAGTGAGTGCAGGAAATAGTGTGAATGGAGCGTTGGGTAAGCTATTCCAAAGTGAGGTTTTGAGTCAAAAAGCTAGACTCGCGTTGCATAATTCTGTGCTTATTCCAACGTTACTGTATGGAAGCGAGAGTTGGGTATTTCAGAAAGTAGGATAAATGCGGTCGAAATGAGAGCACTACGGAAAATCTGTGGTGTAACGCTCGCTGACCGCATTCGTAACAGTGAGATCCGAGAAAGAGTGGGATTGAAAGAAAGTGTTGGTGTTAAAATAAAAAAAAATAAACTTGATGTTTTCCCCTTGTTAGTCTGGTGTTGACGAATCATAGACCGTTGTTTTCTCTATCAAAAAAACTAGTATGAGGCGAGCATAGTTTACATGACCATTATCAACAAGACCATTGGTGGTAGAATGGTGCACAGCCACTTGCCCGGGTCGAAATTCACCCCTTCACCTTTTTCAGCCATTGCGTCTATGTGAGGTTCGGTTACGAAGGGTTGGGGTGCTAGACTTGCACAATACGCCTAATAATACTTTCCCAAGACAACGATGTACCTATAAGATGTATGGTGTCAATAGTCCATGGTTGTCCCTAGGATTCCGATATTATTAAGAGAAGCTGTCTCAAGCCATATAAAAATAAAAGTCTTTGTTTGTATGACGCGATGATAATTCACATTGTTTTACTAATAATTATCCTACTCTCTAACTGGAGCAACATAGTGAAAAGTATTGCAGTTACTAAAAAAAGTAAAAAGCTACCACAAAGTGAACCTTGATCAGTACAGGACATATTAATTAAACTAGCTAGTTCTTTTAAATCAACATTAAAATGTGAATACATTTATCGATATAGATAACGCCTTATGTCAACCCTTTTTAAATCACACATAAACAATTTACTCATGCGAAGATATACATTTTTTGGTTTCGTGTTTTAACTGACATTTTTTATCTTGTACATATTAAAACTATGTAATTGCCATAGATATTTTTTTTCATATAAGAATAAGCTACGAAATTAATCAACGCAAGACTTTACATCATCAAAATTGTAACTGACCAGAGTAATATATACTATACGAGAAACTAACATACTGCCATCTGATTTGTCAAATAACACTTTATATTGACGTAATCGAGAGGAAAGATGGTCGATTATTGAATTTCGTGTTTATAATGAGTGAAATTAGTTAATTTTGACGGCATTTTGGAAAATTTTATTCAATGAAAGTGCACAAATGAAATAATCATAATGAAATTAGCGTACCATGTATTTCCTCGTTGCTGCCGAATGTCACTATATGAGCTTGAGTTATGAGGCCACCATTTTACCCAAGACCCTGACATGACTTTCTAATTAACGACTTATGACTGTAATAAAGAATTTACTTAAACGTAAGACATGGCAGTATGACCTATAGGTCTTAACCGTCCCCAGAAATTTGAAAGGCCGTATTTGACAACGACACCCTAAGTTATGGCGCCATCGAGAGAAAAGATGGTCGAAGTTTTTTCATAATTATTGAATTTCGTGTTAATATTGAGTGAAATTAGTCAATTTTGGTGGCATTTTGTACAATTTTGTTCAGTGAAAGTGTACAAATGAAATAATCATGAAGAAATTAGCGTATCGTATATTTCCTCGTTGCCGCCAAAACTCATTACATGAACTTGTGTAAAAAGGCCACCGTTTTACCCAAGAGCCTGACATGACTTACTGACGACTTATGACTGATGACTAATTAAAATTAGTTGAAATTGATATAAAATTTGATGCAAATTACTACTTGACCAATGGCTAAATACTAACGTGAAGGCCAAAACCTAAAAAAAAAAGAAAAAGACAACGACACCCATTTTAGGGGCGGAGGTGGGCGAAAGAACTGTTATTCAAAATAGCTGCATCCATGGACCTTACGGTCTATTAGTTTTTGTTTATGATTGTCTCCTGTGGAATATTATTTGACTTTTGTCTGTCACGGAATCACGGAGACACCATTCAAAGAAAGTAGACCGGATAGTTTTGGCGCCATCGTGAATAAAGATGGTCGTAATTTTTTCGTAATTATTTAAACTTCGTGTAAGTTATGAGTAAAATTAGTTAGCTTGGGTGGAAATTAGTTCTATTTTGTTCAGTTAAAGTGCACAAGTGAAATATAAAGAAATTAGCGTATCTTGTATTTTATCGTTGTCGCCAAATCTCACTAAATGAGCTCGAGTAACGAGGCCACCGCTTAACTCAAGACCGTTACATGACCTCGACTTATGACCTGAAATGACTTATGACTATTAAAAAGGATTCCGTATAAATATACGGAAGACGTGGTAGCATGGCCTAAAGGTCTTAGTCGGCCCCAGAAAGGGAAAAATAACTTAAAAAAATAGACTGATTAGTACTGTTTTTGGGGGATTTCCCCAATATTTTTCGATTATTATATTTGTGGAGTTTTGGCGCCATTGTGAATGAAGATGGTCGTAATTTTTTCACAATTATTGAATTTAGTGTAAATAATTAGTAAAATTGGTTAATTTAGGTGGGAATTAGTTTGATTTTATTCAGTGAAAGTGCACTAATGAAATATGTAATCATGAAGAAATTAGTGTATCGTGAATTTTCTCGCTGCCGCCAAATCTCATAAACGAGCTTGTGTAAAAGAATTAATACGGAAGACATAAATTGAAAATATATAATTAGAAAAAGATTTATTAATACCGAAGACATGGCTGTATGGACACAGATCCTTTGCCTTTCCCCGACTGGGATAAAAAAAAACAACAACAACAAAAACTTGATACAGTGATTTTCATACACTTCATTTTTTGATACGGTAGTAAAACGGAAAAAGAGCATCTAAATTACAGCGAATCTGCTGTAATTACAGTGAATCTGGCATTACTGGGACAGGTATACAGTACCTTTGTATTTTTTGTAAATTGTAAGTATGTTTGTGTTGTTTCTCACCTTTGAATCTAGTTAAGACGAAGTTTACAATGTACATTTTTTTTTTGAAATGGCTAATTTGCACCTTTACTTTAGTAGATAGAGCTGGTTATGTAGACAAGTAAATTTTGCTTTAAATATAAAAGACCAGCTGCACTCTTTTAAATTTAAATTGCTATTTCTATGCAAAATTGTGACTGTTAGATAAAATTATATGTGAAGTTTCTAAATGGGGTTGTTATTGCTGGTTTTCACCATCTAGTTGATAATATCCATTAAATAAATTGACTGAATGAATGTATGTAAATAAGTAACAAGTTGGAAGTTAAAATATGTGTAGCTGTCAGTTAAAGCGAAACCTAATAATTAAATAAATAAATAAATATCCCTGGACTAGTCACACTAATTGAATCTAACCCCAACGTAAAAGGAGAGTAAAACTGCAAAGAAAGACGCCCAACTATTTTTATGTATATTTTTAGTATAGGTACCACTTCATGATATGATAATTATATTTTTGGAACATAGGAAATGATTCTGAAATGGTTCCACTTAAAGTTCATCACAATCGGACGTAGTTTTTAGTTATATTTATTGTGTAAATTTGTCATCTGAAAATGTATGTTTTATTGAGTTAATCTCAAAACAACTGGAAGGATGTTGATAAAATTTATGTGTTCAATTGTTGATTGCATAATACAATTTACTAGATTGTTCCACTAGTGTAATCAGTCAGTATTGCTTGGTAGTGTAGCAGCATGCCCGGATTGATACATACCACCACCTTACTTATGTTTGCTGCTGTAACATCAGCTATGGTATCTATAGATAAATCATAATACTAATAATAAATATCCCAGGACAAGATACACAAATTGAATCTAACCCCAAAGTAAGCAAATTATGTGCTGTGTTATAGGTGTTAGCCAACGATTCTAATATATAGAAATTTTACTTAAACATATACCTGAATAAATTTAATAAACACCCAGACCCGGAAATGCTGACATCTAAATGTTCATCACACAAATGCCTGCCCTTGTTATCAATTGAACCCGAGCCTCGCGGTTGGTCTGTGTAGTTAGGTTGTCGCTAGCCACTCGACCAACAAGGCGGTCAAAATGATGTTTAATGTCGCTCACCATAGTTTGTATTTGTATATTAGTTGGTTATTTTAAATTTGAGCAAGCTTCAGCCTTAGATTGACAACATACTCCTAACATCTTAGATACCATTAAGAGGCAATTTCTTTCTAATAGCATAAAAAATGTGTCACTAACCTTACACTTTGTTGCTTGACCTGATTTTTAAGGATGTTTGGAGGTGTGCCACACTTTTTTTATTCAAGTTGTGAACTGGCACATGTGGCCTGAGATCTCAGTCATAACAGAGTCAGCACACCAGTAACCTCTATGGCGTCGATAGATAAATCATAATAGTAATAATAAATATCCCAGGACAAGATACACAAATTGAATCTAACCCCAAAGAGCTTAAACTTGGGCACATGTGGACACTATTTTCAAATTTCACTTAATTCAAAGTTAAAATTTATTTGCTACTTATGAAATATAAAGTAGGTAATGGTAACTTAGTACCACTACATGGTAATTTAGTAGTAAAATTATTGAAATAAATGTATAACATAAATAATTGTAAATTAACTAAACTGGGATTCAAAGTAAAGCTGATTCATGAGATTATTGAACTAACTGTTTCCTAAAGTTGAAAACGCCATAAGTGAGGCATAATTTTTTACTAAAACCAAAATCATTCATTTTAAAAATAAACACATTTTGTTTTTAAATTGACTTTAAGTACATACATATTTATAATAATCAATTGCATTGTAGTGGGAATCTCGGGAAGTAGGTATGTGGGCGGCAGTATGTAATATCTGTACATTTTTGTTTATTATTTGGACTATATATGTTAACAAAGGCAATATAATATTTACTGATCTCAGATATTAGGTAGGTAAGTACTTATGTAGCCTACCTACCTAACATAATACATATAATATTATAAAGACTTAATTATTCAAATGTAGGTAAATGCTCTATGCTGCTAATATTCTCACAACTTTAATTTGTTACATCTTTTTAGTTTTTAACCGAAATGACATCTAAAAAGAAAAATTTAGATGTGTTTTTACATGAAGTGTTCAAACAATTTATAGCATTAAAAGATGAAGACAACAAAAAGTCGCAAGAAGTTTTTAAAAGTGTATTTGAACAAGTAAAACAAAAAATGGCTGAACAGTGCAACTACTTCAGTAAATATGCTACACAAGTAAGATTTCAATATGCAATTATTCTTAAAAAGGTTTTTGTACTTAATAAGTTACTTTGTATATTTTTACATTGGATACAATTAATTAATAAATTAGTAGACAAAATAATGTCAGGATAAAACTGAATAAACTGCAGTAAGAATGATTACTTTTAAAAAAAATAATGCAAATTTGAAAACTATTATTTATACAATTACTTTTTCTCATTGTTGCTACGTACTTGAGTGTTACCTAAACCTAAAGTTTTGAATGTAACTTTTTTTTGTAATGTGTTATGACATTGAACAAATGCACAACTATCCTGATGGTAAGAGACAACCTTGGCCTATAGACACCATAGATGTTATGTCTATAAACATGTAAAAATTTATAGCATTGACCCTATGTTGGTGTAGGGCTAAAAAATGGAATAATTGGTAAAAGAATTTAAATAACATGAAAGTGTAATACAAAGCGCACCAGAGCATATATGTATAATAACATTGTTTCACAAATAGGTATCACTATTTTATTAACATTTGCAAGTCAACCTAAGTATTTTCATTAATCCACATAATGTACTAACTTAATAAGTAAGTTATACTTTTTAATCAGTATTTATTTGCAGGTTATGTATGGCGGAAGTGTAGCTGATGGTATTAAAGTGGGAAAACTTGATGAATTTGATATGGACATAATCATTCGGCTACCAATCAACTATGAAGATGGTGAAGATGGAATAATAATAGAAACTGATCAGCCAGGCTTTGTAAAATTAAAGATAATCAAGGCTTTTGATAATTTAGACAAACAAAAGGTGAAAATCATAATTCCTTTGCTTTAGACTATTTATTATTCAGTGTTCTTGACTGCATGGTAAACAATGGTGTTAATTCTGCAGCTAACCTCCTAAACTAATTTTGAATTAAAAAACAACACTGCTGAAAATGATATCTTCTTTCAACTGAAGTAATCGAAAGATAAAACATGTTTAGTGCTGTCTGATTAGTTTGTTAGAAACATTTCTACAAATATTAATTAATTGATACCTTGCAATATGCTAAATTTATTTCATTAAAAAAGATAGCAAACACCTAAAATAGGTTTAGTTAATGGGTTGTAAAATTACCACTAGCCTCAAGATACACTGTAAACATAATTAATTGTTAAAAGTTGTGTCCAAGGTCCAAGCTGACTTACAATGCGAGCACAGTGTCGGATTAAGCCCATAAGGGGCTGTAAGCCATTTTGGTTTTAGGCCCTCTCTTTTTCAAAAACATTGTAAAATTGACTGTTATTTTAGCAATTTCAGAATTTCAAACAAACAAAATCATATTTTCTTTCAAATAATATAATGTTTTGGTATTTAAGCGTGCAATTTGAAATTTGAAATGTGGAATAAAGTAACAATTGAACAAACAAACCAACAATAAAATAAAATAAACACAACTGTATATATAAGTTATGTTTATAAATATATTTATCACTTTGAAAAAAATAGAAAAATAATATACTAATTAAAAATTTTATTTCGAAAAAAAATTTATGTCAAATTTTCTTGGGGGCTCCTGAACGTCGGGGGCCTCAGGCCATGGCCTAGTCGGGCCTAATCCAGCACTATGTGATCAGGTTGGTGTGGATTCAGGTGCAATGATAGCTTGATGCTGGTTGACTGCATGTCCTCAATTTCATGCATGAAAACTTGAAATTAAAATGAAAGAATTGTGGGAGGCACATACCTTCACTTTATGGGAATAAAATTATTGATCAAGGAGATACCTTACATAAAACTTGATATTAACCAATTATGTCTTTTTATGTAAGAGGTCAGCGAATAAGCACACGGCTCTCCTGATGGTAAGAGACAACCGTGGCCTATAGACACCATAGATGTTACAGGTGCGTTACTACTTACTGTCCTGATGCCGTGCAAGTCTTCCATCTACACTTCCCTCCACACAGGAACATGACAAAGTCATTATGGCGGTAGGAATAGGTAAGGTGGTAGACCTCTACCCATGCAAGTTACTTCACAGCATTCTGCCACCACTGGTCTTGTTGGTATTGACTCATATTATTTTAACTTGTTACATTATGTTACGAGTTGCTTGGCAGAGAGGCAGATGGTACATTCTATTTTGCAGACCCAATCTGACATGGGGAGTTTATTAATGAAGTATCAACATGTTTTGAAAACCATACCTATCACATTGTGCCACCTATCACATTGTAGGACTTAGTGTCCTTAGCTAGTCGTGGGTGCCCTGGTTGTGCCTGTGCCTGCCTACCTCTTCGGGGAAATGGGCGTGAAGATACTTACTTATACCCTTAAAAAATTAAATAAGCTCTGAAAATGAAAAAAAATGAAAATTATTTATTTGCGGAATATGAGTGTTAAAAAGTTGTTACAAAGATATTTAAAAATACACCATATTCTACACATTGTGGTGTGTTAATATTTAATTAAATTTAAAGAAGTTAAAATTTAAATTATTATAAAAATAAAAAATAAACATTTAAATCACAGCACTTATTTATATTTTTAATAGACATTTTATTTATATGTTTTATTGAGTTTCATAATTTATTACAAATAAGTTTAAAGGTAGATTAATTTTAATCCTATCTAGCGTACCACCGTTTCGAACCCAAGCCAGTCAGGAGAAGAAACGGCAAAACAAATCTTGTAGCTATATTGTCTTTAGTTGAGTTTCACGCTTTTCATTAATATATGTAATTATTGTGATATCGCCATGTGAAATTGACTGCAAAGGCTAGGAAACACAGATACCTATCCAAGAAGATTTACATGATGCTTGAAAAAAAATTGCATCACCTTGCATGTGAAACGAAATACTCAAAATGTGATGAGATGGCTTAAAATATGATGCAAGTCGCTAAGTCTAAAGGCATTCAGATATAAGGCAACTAGTGTCATATGATTTGGGCGAAAAAGAACATACCAAACTTATTTTTTTGTTTTTTGATATGAAAGTTGCGCCAACTGGTATTGATTTTTAATTGTGTCTAAAGCGATTGACACACGGCACCGCTCAACGCCGCGTTGGGCGAAGGCGAAAAAGCGGATTTCGTAGCGGTGCTCTGCACGGTAAGGCGGTTTACGCGCCTGTCCGCGCGAATGGATAGGTCACTAGCAAAAATGACCACTGAAGTAGTATGTAGTAACAATCTGGCTTTTATGGAGTAGAAAGAAAAACATAACATAATAAATATATTTTGTTTATTCATTTTTACGAAGCAGAACTCTAAATGAGACATTTATGCTGTTATAAAATACCTGTACTTTCGACGATCCGCGCGGTTGTATTGCCCTCGTGTACCTACTATGCACCGCCTCTTCGCACGGACAACAGCGTGGAGGTGTTGCGGTCAGAGAACCGTTCGACCGCGCTGTCGGGCGGAGCTCGTGTGTTATATCAACGGACTTAAAGAGGCCAATGCAACTAAAGATCCGCTTGACCGCATACCACGGCGGCACGCGGTGCCGTGTGTTATTCGCCTTACGGTTTTTTTTTTCAAATAATTATTGTAATATTCAAGACAGATTTAAATGTTAATTTGTTGATGCTTTTTCTAGGAATGGGAGTCTTGTCACAAAGTAACCCGTGAATGGCGTGATGCTGACAAATATTTCCTACAAAATAAATTCCGGCATTGGCTTCACGGTATAGTTCAGAAAGCATTAAACAATATGAATGGCAGGGTGGATGTGAATGGTGTTATATATCTGGTGAAGTACAAGATGTGTGGACCGGCGTACACACTGAACATACGCAATGATGATGACAGTGAGTTTGCTCTAGATGTTGATTTGGTGCCGGTGATACGCTTTATGAGACCGAGATGGCCACCTGGTTATAGGTAAGTTTCTTTTACAGATTTCGAGCTAAAGCAAATTTTATTAAGTTGGCCACATTAAGAATTAGCCTTATTAGCTTGTTTGTTCCGTCGTTTTCAATTCGTTATTTTTTTTAAATCGTTATTTGTTAAAGCGTTGCATTTTGGAAGATATAATGCAAGTTAATGGTTGAAGTTAATTTATTAATACAATATGGTAAAAGTTATTTTTTTTGTATTGTTGCTTTAATTTTCTACTGTATTAAATAACCTATTTTTAACGTCTGAAATTTAATAATCAATAAATAAATAAAAAGGGGAAGTTTTCATCTTACCTCCATATCGGAACATGACAGTGTGGCAAAAATTTAAAAGGCGTTGAATCCCTATTCGAGCAAGGTGCTGCACAGTTTCACCTTTCACAGCACTCTTTCACACATTTGTCTCGTCCGTGTTGGTCCGGGCTCTTTTGCAGAATAGACCATCTGCCTTCCTGCCAGGCAGCTCGTAAAAGGCGAGCATAGGCTTACCGTCACTAACACCATGGCATCTGACTAGGTGGTAGAGTTTCGCAGCGACTCACCCGGATTAGTACCATCGCCTTAACTATTCCTGCCGCCATAACGTCATGAAGTGTTTCGGTTCGGAGGATAAGGTAGCCGGTAAACTTCATTTGCTCGAGGCCTAACATCTCGGCCTCAGGCAACGCATCATTGCCACGTTTGGTGTTTCTAGGCGGCGTGAATTTCTTACCATCAGGAAATCCGTCTGCTTGTTTGCCTTCGAATATCATAAAAAAACCTTTGCTCACCTCCTACGAGCGGCCTTGCAGGGAGGCAGATGGTCTATTTTACTCAGAGGACTTGGGCCAACACGGATAAAAAAGTCGTTTAACTGCAGTGCTTGGGAAAAGCAGTATTATATGACAAGATTTTGAGAAAAGATGAGAGATGCAATGCTCAGTAATAGTAAATTGTAAGTACGGAGTTAACTTTTTAGCGGACCGGAGAAAATTTAACGGAAGTTAACGAATCCGTTAACAAATATTAACTTAAAAGTTAATACGGAGTCGAAATGTTAATGTCGTTAATTAAGTTAATGCACAGCTATAGTAATGACATACTTAACCTGTATTCGACTCTTACGAGCTGCCTGGCAGGAAGGCAGAGACTATCTGCCTTCCTGCAGGCTGCATTCTGCTCAATGGACCCAGACTAACACGGGGAAACGATGTTTGGTCATTTTGTAAAAAACTTAAAAAAATTTCATTGTGCGAGGATTACCGTTTAGATATGTTAATAAAATTCACAGGGAAATAAATTGTAAAACGAAAGATTGGTTAATAGTGCCTAAACCCAATAAGGCTATCATGGATGCCTGCCTCCAGAACCGCTGCTGGCGACTTTCCTTCCAGGATCAGGAGAGAGAAATAATCAAGGGCTGTGAACAACTCAAAACGACAATACGACTAGTAAGCGCCATATTACAGTTACATTTTAAAGAATGACGTTTTGTTATTGTAACTTTTTAAACTTTTAAATATAATCATTTACATAACAATTATACAAATCCATAAAATCGGTCATTTTAGAAAAATGTATTACTGTTTTCTAATACATTTTTCTAAAATGACCAATTTTAAACTAAGTTTTTATTTAAAACTAGCAGACCCGGTGAACTTCGTATCGCTTGACATTAACAGCTACTGACAGTTTGTATGGATTATAAAATGTTTTTTCCCATTTTTCTGCAATTTTTCTTTTCGTAACAACCTTCCCTTATATGATAATATCGTCTATATGATAATAAAAAAACACAGAAAAAAACTGAGCAAAAGTGGTTCATCCGTTTAGGTCGTGATGCGATGACAAAACGAAATGTTTTTTTTTTGGAATTTATTGGAGTTTACTCCTTAAAAAAACGATTTGAGAAAACGAAAAGTTGAGGCGTTACGTAGAAAGAGACAAACATATGTAAGTCGTACCGCTTCAGTCCTTCAGTATTTTTTTCTCCTTCAGGACTGACGATCTCGCCCGAGCAAAAGTGGAGTCGCCCCGAGCGAGTCGTCATTCGGCTCCGCCACAGTCGAGTTACGTATGACATTAACATTAGTCGAATAATTTAAAACGCAGTCGACTTGTTATTATTTTTATCTATATTATTTTGTAACATACTTTATGCAATACGCTTTATTGAAGTAATATAAATAATCCGAATAATTACAGATATATGTTTGTTTCTCTTATCATTTTAGCAGATGCGTTCATTTGCCATTTTTTTATATTCGATATATAATTATCGTTCGTAAGAAGTAAACTCCAATCGTGTGTCATAGCTGACACACACATACTTTTTTTATTTATATATAGATAACGTTTTGAAAGTCAGATGCTTTGATGTATTTAAAGTTAACCATTTTCTACTTTAACTTAAAAAGATTTTTTTAAATTTGTTATTTTTGAAACAATTTTATATATTCTTTTCGGATAAATCGCTTTATATAATAATGTAGTTACCTTAATTAAGTACTTACAAAAACATAGAAGTCAATCATGTAGTCTATTTTTTTAAGTGGGTTAAAAATGCGTGGGATGTTAAAGTAATTACAACAATTAAAACCAAGCTCTCCATACTTACCATAAAATGTTTTTTCTTGGTCAGCCTTTTTTTAT
The DNA here is from genome assembly GCA_002245475.1 of Calephelis virginiensis. Classification (NCBI taxonomy): domain Eukaryota; kingdom Metazoa; phylum Arthropoda; class Insecta; order Lepidoptera; family Riodinidae; genus Calephelis; species Calephelis virginiensis. The sequence continues at coordinate 2,013 of NJDC01024624.1, read as the reverse complement.
TTTATCTTATAGAATTTTTTAGTTTTTTAGTCTTTAATGAGCATACTAACACAGAATCGTCTTTTTAGTCTATGATATTATATGAAAATAATATAATGTATTATTTCTGACCAGATTTTTTATGGTATTCCTATAGGTATATTATTATACTCTTTAATGACATTGAACGGCAATCAAGTAAATACATTTCTTTATCTTAAATTATATGTTATTGTTACAAATGCGGAGAGAAAACCTCCTGTGAGAAGGCAATGAGTTCCTTTGTCCTTCATAAAGATTTATATTTTGTTTTTTGAAACACCTTCGCAAATAACACACTATTTTAAACTCTCTTAATAACCATAAAAAGGGTTGTAGTGAGTCAAGCTGAAGCTGTGGAAAGAAATTTCTGCCAATAATTTCGAAACACAATGGCTCGCTGGCTCACACTTCGAAAGATAAAACCAATTTGTGTTTATGTTTGCAGAAAATTCATATTTGGGTGATTCCATTAAAACACCTTCATCAATTTCTTGCACCTCCGCTTCTATAGAGGATATCCGGATATCTTCTAAAGAGGTCACACAAATATTGGAACATTTGGCCCTATGTAAAGCTAGTGGACCCGACGGCAGACCGCCAGTGCCCTAAAAAACTGTGCCAGAGTTGTCTTATTTTGACACGATTATTTCGTCTCTTTCTGAAAACTGGTCAATTGCCTAATTTGTGTAAAATCGCAAATGTTCAAGAAGAGCCTAAGAAAGGAAATAGTTCAGATCTTTCAAATTACAGACGCATATCAATCACCTTTTAAATCGGTAAGATTATGGAGAGTGTATCGAATTGTAAACTAATGGCTTATCTAAGAGGTAAAGATCTTCTCAGATGCCGGTAGTATGGGTTCCGCCAAAACCGGTCTACTGGGGACATTCTGATTCATATCATCCGTGTATGAGGTGATGCTGTCGAGAGATCAGGTGAGGCAATAATGGCTATATCCCTTAACATCTTGAAGGGTTTTGACAGGGTCTGGCACGTAAGTGTCCTTGATAAATCTGGCAACTGTGCATATTGTATGTTTGTGCGTATCCCCTATACATCCTCAGGGGTCCTTCCTCTTTACAACATGATTTCTCATACATGTAATTCATTTAATAACACAAAACATCTTTAGCTATGCTGAGGATAGCACTGTTGTAAAGAGGTAGTTGTCCAGTACCAGAGCTATTGCTGACGAAATCCAGTATCCAGAGAAAATGGATGAAAGGCTGAACTCCACATTACAAGCGGTATCGGGTTGGGGTGTTGCGAATCTTATAAAGTTCGATATTTCTAAAACTCAAGAGTGTGTCTTCTAGATGTACCACTAAATATTACTGATCATCTGCATATTTAAGTCATTGAGACTTTCGTTAAAGTCCTTAAAAAACTTAATTTCGAAAACTCTCGATTAAAAATAAAAAAGTATTTTACACCATGAGAATTGCTTACATTATATCAAGCACAGATCTGAACGTGTATGGATTACTGTTGTACATGTGGGCTAGATCTGCCAACTGGCAACTACCAACTTGCTGCTTTGGAATCAATCGACGCGCAAAACGACTAATCAGAGACTTCGAACTATGTGTCTTCAGATTGCTTAGTCTTGAGCACCGTCTTCGACTTGCGTGTCTCTCGATCTTCTACAGCAGTGGTTCCCAAACTTATTTTGTCTACTGCCCACTTTGAGAATAAATATTTTTTTAGCGCCCCCCTTTTTTCACCTATTTAAAAACCACCATAACTTCAAATTAGTTTAATTAATTATTGTGACTATATATGTATATAATGTATAGTAACGGAGAATTCTTAACGAAACTTTTACTATAACCCGCAACTTAAAACCTGAGCGCAGTAGGTAACATACAACGGCGCTTAGGTCTCAAGTTAACTCTTACGGGTTCCACCTGCCAATGGTTATTGAAATGCAATTTTGTGGTATTAAAACAGAGTATCTTTTATTAAAAATATAACTAAAATAATTAATCCTTA
>NJDC01024571.1:0-11149 GCA_002245475.1 Calephelis virginiensis | reverse complement strand
ACTGTCTCTTACCGTCAGGAGAGCCGAGTGCTTGTTCGCTGTTTTTTAGTGCAAAAAGAATTTTTATTTCGACATTGTGACCTTTTTTATTGTTTTTTATGACATTGGAAGGCAAACAATCAGACGGATTTCCTGATTGTAAGAAATTTACGCCGCCTAGAGACACCAAAGGTGGTAATGGTGCCAACCTGAGGTCAGGATATTGGGCCTCGAGCAAAAGTACGTTTACCGACTACCTTACCCTCCAAACCGAAACACGTCATGACGTTATGGCGGCAGGAATAGGTAAGGCGGTGGTACCAATCCGGGCGAGTCGCTGCGAAGCTCTACCACCTAGAAGTATGTCACGGTCTTAGTGACGGTAAGCCTATGCTCGCCTTTTACGAGCTGCCTGGCAGGAAGGCAGATGGTCTTTTCTGTAAAGGAGCCCGGACCAACACGGGGTCCTTAACGGACACGGGGGTTAAGTATCTAGATTTTTTTAACTTGGAACCTGGAAATCATCGACATCGGTAATCAAACATTCGTTATATTAAACTGGCACTTGTTCGCGTGTTTAACTGCGATTTAATAATTTTATTTTGACATTTGTCATAGTTACATTACAGCGCCATCTATTAACTCAAGTCAGATTTATCTGAGGAAAAGCAATTTTTGCGATGGCAAAAAATATATTAGGTTTTTAATCATTCATAATGCATTCATAGCTACAATGCTGAACCAATTTCGTTGTCTCCCTTCCTACGTGTGTAATTTTACTTTAACAATACATCACTACATAGTATAAAAAAGTCGCTTCCTATCTTAAAACTACGCAACGGATTTTGATGCGGTTTTTTAAATAGATAAAGTGTTTGAAGTGGAAAGCTCATATGTATATTTTATACCCGCGCGAAGCTGGGGCGGCCGCTTGTTTAATATAAAAAAGAGAAAAAAAAGTATCTTTACGCCCATATCCCCGAAGAGGTAGGTGATAGGTGGCAAGCCTATCGTCAACCGGGCACATATCCTATCCGGAGCAAATTTTTTTTTTAGAAAATTGGAAAAACCCAATTTTCTTTTGTTGCCCGACCCGGGATTCAAACCCGGGACTTCATGCAGTCAAGCCCAACAACTGAACCACTAGACCACAGAGGCGAGAAGAAAGAGTGAGCTTAAAATGCAAGGTTACATAAAAATCATAAAAAAACCATCAACTACCTTCTGTGGTTTCGTAAACCTCCATTTGATGTGAGTTTAGAAAGCTCAACCTGTGAGATTGAGGTTCTAGCTGTATTTTTAAAAAATATTTTGATATGATTTTTTGTTGAAAGCTTGGTCGTGCGTGCTTCATTCATATTCTCTATGTAGAGCCATGATATGTTTTTTACAAAGAAATGTTTGTGTTTTTTGCTAATCTGGGATTGTATAAATGAATAACAAAAAGCGAATGAATGTATGTTCACCCTTTTAAATTAAAACCTACTTATTTTCAAATTAAAGAGAATAAACAAACCTACTTACATATTTATATATTACGATATAACTATTGCTCGCGGTTTCTTCCGCTTATTAAGTTTTCTTCAGCTTTGGCTGTATTAGGATAAAAACAAGCCAATACCGTTCTCCACGGTCTGCCTCATTATTCCAATATGATAATTCAAATTGTTTCATCTGTTTTGAGTTAAAGACGGAACGTACAAATAATGTAACAATGGTACGGATTGTATTGTAACTATCCTTTTTGCAAAGTCAAGTTTTGTTTGTACCTCTGAAGGTCCACCAATCATTCGTACTCATTATTTATCGCTATTACATTAGTGCTTGCCACTCTCTTAGAGTACCTAGGCTACACATTCACTCACGCAAGCAGCTTAACATCCCAACCTCAGGTTGGCAACGCAATCTTAGTGTCTGTGTTTATTGTCACTGGGAAGTCCGTCTGCGTGTTTAATTTAAAAGACAAAATAGCTATGAAATTGATTCCTCTATAATTTTAAACAAACTATTAAATAACCCTCAAACGCTACCCGTTTTTCTACGTTTCTAATTATAGAGCCTGCCAGTTTATAACGAATGTTGAATCACGCCAAACGAAAGCTTTTTATTACATTTGTGCACGTAAAACGCTATGTTGGCAACTGAAATTGTGATATTGCTTCCTGATTTTCCGCGAGTAAATGTTTGTGCCCCAGTCGTTAGTTTTACCTACACTGACAACGCATCTGTACGTCTTGTATGATATGTAAGGTAAGATAGAATTAAATAAAACACAAGCATATAATTTGCTTACTTTGGGGTTAGATTCAATTAGTGTAAGTTGTCCAGGAATATTTCAAAAAAAAAAGTATCTTCACGCCCATATCCCCGAAGAGGTAGGCAGAGGTACAACTCAGGCACCCACGACTAGCCGAAGATACTAAGTCCCACAATGTGATAGGTGGCAAGCCTATCGCCAACCGGGCACAATTCCAATCCCGACCAACATTTTTTTTTATTAGAAAATTGGAAAAATCCAATTTTCTTTTTGTTGGCCGACCCGGGATTCGAACCCGGGACCTCATGCAGTCAAGTCCAACACCCGGACCGCTAGACCACAGAGGCGACCAGGGATATTTATTTATTTTATTAATTTATTTCTTAGGAATTGAGCCATTTCATAAAGTTTTTTTTAATAAGACTAGAAGTTAGCCATCAGCAAATTTTGCATATTTAATGAACATTGTGATAAGATTGAAGATGTGCAACATTTATTGATGGAATGTGGGCAGAGCAAATAGGAAAGAATGTCACTGGTGCCCAAATTGAAGCTAAACCAAGAAAATATAGGTCTAATACAGGAAACTTTGGAAAAAGGAAATGTTCGAACAACGAATTGGTAAAAATTTTGTCACCTAGCTGATTAGTGTCATCACTACATAATATAAAACAAAGTCGCTTCCTCTGTCCCTATGTCCCTTTGTATGCTTAAATCTTTAAAACTACGCAACGGATTTTGATGCGGTTTTTTTTAATAAAGTTATTGAAGACGAAGGTTTGCATGCATATTTCATAACCTTGCGAAGCCGGGGCGGGCAGCTAGTTATACTCGTAGTATAATTATTAAGTATTTAATTTTTGTATCTTTACATACTTTCTCTATTAAAATGTGAGGGACAAAAGTGTGATCGGCTACGATGGGGTTAATAAAACTTAAAACATTAGATAAAAAAAAATAAGAGTAGTAGTTAAAAAGTTTTACGCGTTCGAACAAACAAACCAAAAATACTCTTTGATCGCTTGCCAAAAAGGTTCTTAATTAAAAAAAAGTATCTTCACGCCCATATCTCCGAAGTGATAGGCAGAGGTACAACCAAGGCACCCACGACTAGCCGAAGACACTAAGTCCCACAATGTGATAGGTGGTAAGCCTATCGCCAACCGGGCAATTTCCCATCCCGACCAACATTTTTTTTAATTAGAAAATTGGATTGGCCGACCTGAGATTCGAACCCAGGACCTCATGCAGTCAAGTCCAACACCCGGACCGCTAGACCACAGAGGTGACAAATTCTTAGTTAGATTACAGTATTTCTACGTATTACCTTACTACTGATAACTTGATGAATCAATTTTGATGACGTTTTTCTGTTCGAAGGTAGGTGGGTTTTGGTTGATCCTATTTAAATTGAATTAAGATTGTCTGAGTTACTTAACAGCGCATATTAGTGTTAACTTAGGTCTTAGAAGATTTTATGATGAAATCAAATGTTTTACCATGTTTAATTATTTATACGGGATACTCACGATCTCTTTTTATTTTATTTGTCGATATTTCGGCCTAGAAAAAGAGATCGTGAGTATCCCGTATAAATAATTAAAAATGTTATTAATTCGCGACGATTTAAGTTTAAAATCTTATGTTTTACCATGCTTTAATTGGTACTTAATTGGCACTTAATTGATACTTAATTGATACTTAATTGATATGATGCTCATCTAAGTTTTAAACTGAAAATAGAAAGGCTTAAAATAATATGAGAAGAAGATTTCGAAATATTTATCTTAACTAAAGTTACTTTTACACTTATATATTATTTTCAATATAATCCTTACAATTAAAAATGTGAAATAACTTCTTTTTACTTAGAAACACTAGTACTTTCCACAATATATTTTATTATTTTTTATTTTTATGGTTTAGCCAACCGGTATTTTCAACGAAACTTCAGTTGTTATATAGGCCTGGTGATGCTTGTATAGCGAAACCGGTTGGCTAAACCATAAAAATAAAAAATAATAAAATATATTGTGGAAAGTACAAGTGTTTCTAAGTAAATTGCATCAAGAATGGAATTCCACCAAGCACCGACGATAAGAAGTATAGAATCTATTAAATAACTTCCAATAACAAGCCAAGAACCATTTCATTCACCTCAAATTTGAACAAAAAACCCACATCGATATCAAATGACACACACTCACAGACGCACATACACATTCGCGCGCGCACGCACGCAAGCACGCACGTACGCATGCACACATACGCGCGCACATACGGTAAACTAAACTCAAGGAAATCTGTATGTAGAGGTACAACCAGGGTACCCACGAACAGTTTAAGACACTTATGCCCGTTTTCACCAACAAATCTTAATATTTACGGGTCCCCTAAACGCATTTAGGGGACACCTAGCAAGAATTTCATTTTCACCAACGCCTAAGTGACACTTATGTTCTTAGGTGTTCCCTAAAACTTACGGGCCCGATTGCTCATTGCCTATCCGTCCCCTAGCTTAAGGTGACAGTTACCAAAACAGTTATTGTCAAAAGTTTACGTTGATTGCTCCACAATGAACAGTGATTTAAACCTATTTGTCCCACTATGTGATAGGTGGCAAGCCTATCGCCGTTTTGTTGCTCGACCTGAAAATTTACCCGAGACCTCATGAAGTCAAGTCCAACATCTGGACCGCTAGACCACAGGCGATCGAAATCTAAATTTATTACGTGTAACGTGTATAGAACTCACTTCGCAATACAAGTGACCACGAACAGTAGATCGATGTAAAAGAACATGAGGTCATGAGAAAGGAGAAACTTTGAAGTGTTACGATTACTACTATACAAAATCACTGCAAAGTGCCATTCTGAAAGTGAAGTGAAAATTACATTAATCATTACATTTTAGGAATTTTAGGATGTGAATTTCAATAAGTACATACCGCGATAGTGCAAAGTGCAAACTTAAGAATAAACCTAAGTATCTTCACGCCCATATCCTGGAGAGGTAGGCAGAGGCACAACCAGGGTACCCACGACTAGCCGAAGATACTAAGTCCCACAATGTAATAGGTGGCAAGACTATCGCCAACGCACATATCCTATCCCGAGCAACATTATTTTTATTAGAAAATTGAAAAAATCCAATTTTCTTATTGTTGCCCGACCCGGGATCTCATGCAGTCAAGTCCAACAACTGAACCGCTAGACCACAGAGGCGACATATAAACCTAAGAATTATTGAATACCTTTCATATTCTCTATCACAAGCTATTAACCCTCAAGTTCTTAACATATTCAACATTTCTAATTATGCGAATTATTATGGATGGGGGAGCACGCAAACTGAAAGTTTTTTATTAGTTTCGTATTTACACGCGATATGAGAAACTGGAATTGGGACTTGTCTTTCTTTCCATGAGTTGGTAAAAAATTCGTGTGTATTTAATTAACGTGTCAATCACTTGAACTGTAAGTCGAGTTTACAAATTATTTTCTCTTTTTTTATGATATCGGAAGGCAAACAAGCAGATGGATTTCCTGATGTTAAGAAATTCACGCCGCCTAGAGACACCAAAGGTGATAATGGTGCGTTGCCCACACGAGGCAGGAATGTTAGGCCTCGAGAAAGAGTAATTTTAGTGGCTACCTTACCCTCCGAACCGGAACATGTCAAGGGCTAGCACTAACGTTGTGGTGGCTATAATAGGTAAGGCGGTGGTGCCAATCCGGGCGAGTCACTGCGAAAATCTACCACCTAGTCAGATGTCACGGTGTTAGTGACGTTTAGCCTATTCTTGCTTTTTACGAGGTGCCTAGCAGAAAGGCAGATGGTCCTAAAGGAGCCCGGACCAATACGGGGAATTTATATACCAATTGTTGGGAAATAGCATATTATTATCACGGTTAATGATGGAGGTGCAAAGAGAAGTGTGAGAATTATATTTCTAGATAGACACTTCAGCTACTACCGATTACATAATTTTAAATGCAATTTGTCTCGTTTAGAGATTTAATTGAAATAGCAATATGTTATCCTAGACATAAAATCTGACAAAACCCTATTGCTGTACTACCGTATATTCAACCCTCCTAATAAAACGTAAGCTTCATTACATTCTCGAAAAGGAGTTAGTTTTAGATTAAAACTGAGCTGGAGATGTTCTTGGAAGTAACGAAGGTTAATTAATCTGTCTGTATTGACATTTCTTGACGAATGTAACATTTATTTTTAGCCTGTAATTAGAGTTTCACAGGGAAATATACTTAAAGTATTCGTTCAACATTTTGATTAGCAAATATATTTGTCCATTAACATTTTTTCAATAAATAAAGGAAAAAAATATGGACACAGTTATTTATTAATGAAGTTAGACTAAAGAATGTATTATAGTGTGTATGGCTATAGATAAGTTACATCTTTGCGTACTTTAGTCTGTGTTTATTAATTATTAATGATATCGCTAGTTATACAAAAAAGGAGTTCAGAAAGCTAATATTTACATTATAAGGCGTTAGTTACAAAACATAATAAAAAATAGACACACATTTCATACATACTTAAATTTTGTTTGTGGTATTCTTTCTTTCTTTCTTTAGGTTTTGGCCTTCACGTTAGTATTTAGCCATTAGTCAAGTAGAAATTTGCATCAAATTTTATATCAATTTCAATTAATTTTAATTAGTCATCAGTCATAAGTCGTCAGGAAGTCATGTCAGGTTCTTGGGTAAAGCGGTGGTCTGTTTACTCAAGCTCATGAATGAGATTTGGCGGCAACGAGGAAATACACGATACGCTAATTTCTTAATGATTATTTCATTTGTGCACTTTCACTGAACAACATTGTACAAAATGCCACCAAAATTGACTAATTTCACTCAATATCAACACGAAATTCAATAATTATGAAAAAACTTCAACCATCTTTTCTCTCGATGGCGCCAAAACTCTGTGGTATTCTGGAGTCAAATTATTTATCTGTAGGTAAGGATAATGTCAACATAATATTAGTTTTAATCGAGAGGAAATATGATCACAGTTTATTCGTAATTTTTGAATTTCATGAACATATTGAGTTCAATTATATATTAGTCAATTTCGGTTTTGTACGATTTTGTTAAAAGTTACTTTAACTTTAAGTTAAAGTACACAGGTAAAGTATTCATAAAGAAATTAGTGTATAGCGTAAATCCTTGTTGCCAACAAAATTCACTAAATGACCATGAGTAGGGGTGGAGGGGGGCGGTTTACCAGAAAATATATAACGACTTGTGACTAATTTTGAAAAAAATCAGTCCAATTTTGCTAAATTGGACAATTTGATACAAATAGAACTTTGACTAATGGCAGCTGCTAACGCCTATGTCAAATCTACAAAAAATCTGTTTATAAATACGGTAAAGGGTAAGAACTCACAGAGCGGTTTTCACCTGCGCCCGCCGTTTTCGGATCTGCGGTTTCATTTCAAAACTCACGAGACCGGTAATTTGTGCGGTTACATATCCGTCGCGGTTAAAATGATCGCTGGCAATCTTGTACGATTCTACGGGCGGGCGACCGCTGCCGTGGAAACTGCAAACAACCGCGGGCGTTGCGGGTGTAAAACGCGTCGTGAAATATGCTCTTACTTTTGCGTATAAATCTACATTCTACAAAAGCTGCGAACCCGCAAACGCAGTGTACGCAGGTGAAAACTGCCCCGTGAGTTCTTAGCCTAACGGTGGCGAACACTAATATTTTCATAAAATATTCAAGAAAGAAAATAAATGATCACTCAGGAATCAGTCTTTTGGTGCGATAGTTCGTGAGATCACTTAACATGTAAATTTCAAGTTTACATTTTTAAAAACTTCCATGTGGATAGTAGAAAAAAATTCGCACACAAGAAAATTAAAATATCTACCACCACTTATTAGTGGTGGTAAATTAAGCATATTTGCTTAATTTTTATTTAAATATTCCAAAATTATCAAATTGATCTTTATTAGTTTGTTTGTTACTATATATATGTTATCTACGCAAATCCTTTAAATGAGCAATTCTTGAATAAATATTTTATAATTGGAATCTCGGAATCGGCTCCAACGATTTTCATGAAATTTAATATGTAGGTTTCGGGGGCGATAAATCGATCTAGCTAGGAATAATTTTAAGAAAATGTCATTTTATTCGTGTTTACACTAAAAAAATTGACTCTTCCTGATATCTGTTGGCGAATAATAATACCATTTTTTGTGAGCAATAAAGTTGTTCCAGCAGATGGCGTTGTTAAGTGACACGAAGTCAATAAGTGTTTGCTAAAAAATACCGAGCAAAGCTTGGGCATCAAGGTAATGATATTCATTTGTCTAAGCCCAAAGTATGCATATGAGAAGTTTTTTAATTATGTATCATCTGCAAAGGCTATTTTCTGATTTTCATTTACGCTTGATTCCCTCGGTCATAGTCCTCGTAATCTGATATACTCCTTTGCGGTTACAGCCTTGTAGGGCCCTGTAAATAGGAAACCTCAACAGAAATAAATCCCATAAAAAGATTACATGGGATTTAGAAACACGACTCGAGACTGGCCATAAGCGATTAACTTGGACTTATTACTTTGTATTCGTAGTTCTTTGACAGATTACTTTGTATTTTGAAAACGCTTAAATATATTTCAAAAAGCATTATTCTTTGATCTCTCTGTTTTTAATATTTTAAGTGGAAACTGTTTTTTTTATATACCTTTAATATTTACACTGCTTCTTTTTTAAAAATATATAATTACCAAAATCCAAAGGTCTGTTTACTCGTCTTTTTCAATTTATAAGCAGCCTTAAGGTGCTGTGGAAGTGAAACGGTTAGCCAAATAATATTAAGATAGAAAAAGTGATATTATTGTATTTTTTAATTAAAAAGCGAACTCTTTGCTTTTGTAATGGAGATACATGCCCCAAAGTCTTAAAATATAAATCAAAATAAGAATCGTTATTTTTTCCTTTAACATGAAATATGTAAAAGATAATAGGTTTACCTAATCTCTATCATCCTTAAAGCCGAAGAGGTACCTTTATAAAAGTGAAGCATAGTCTACAAAATTTACTTTAAGAAAGTTCTGTTGTCGGAATTGTTCGTGTTTTGGAATTTTCGTTTTTAATGTACCGATGATAATAATCCGATTATATAAAATCCTAAAATTAAAAATTTTCAATGATCCTCCTAGGAAATCTATATGTAATGTAGCTAAAAACCTTCTCGATCACGCCAGCTGTCAATTAAAGAAACCGCACGGAACTCGGTTCATTCGTTCAAAATTTATAATGCCACAAGACTGACACACACATAGGCACATCAAACATTTTCTAGCGTGGGTTAAAAAGTAGCCTACGTTAGTTCTATTTAACTGTCTAAATGCCTAAATTCATTAAAATGGTTTCAGCGCTTCCTAACCGACTTCAATTTCAGTATGAGTATTACTTGACTCCCCTAGGATTTCAACATCAGATCCTGACTTAAAATCGATTCAAAATGATGGATGAACATATAAAATATAAGTGTCGACCATATAACCTTCTCCTCTACGAACTCGGTTAGAAACTGGGTAAATGAGATCTTGACACTATTTAGGTTTGATAACGATCTTCCCGGACCGAGTTTGAAATCTGCTTAATAGCAAAAACCCTGTGTCGAGTGAGCCACTATTCATTAGCGGTGGAAGGTTTTAATGATTTTGAATTCCTGGCCTCGTTTTAAATTAGCTTTTTAGCTGCTTCAAGAACTGATATCAGTTACCTAGACTACTACTTATCTTAAAGTTCATTTAAATTTATTTAGGCAGAAGGAGTTATATGTACTAGCTGATCCAGGGAACATCATGCCTCCTTAATTTGGTAACATACCGATAGCAGCGTCACCTTCCAGGTCCACTGTCTTAAGTAATATTAGACTTATCTTAAATTTGTTTAGGTAGAAGGAGTTATTAACGTTATTAGTAGAGGTATAATTTGGCAACTGCGCAAACTACCAGGTCCAAATAGTATTTTAAAACCATCTAAGAAGTAAGAACCCATTGAGATATACAGAATTTTGACCAAATTTCTCCAGCCGCTTAGGAGCTAGACAGTTATTAAGAGTTAATTGACAAAAACAGAGTATATTTTTTTTTACTTTTTTTTTAATTGGCAAAACCACGTGCAGATAATTTTGTGATTGACTTTCTGAATATAATTATGCCTTTTGTCATCAAGGGGGAGAGATGTGAAATACCAGTCAGACAAAATCTAAAATTGCGGGGGCTTTGTAAATGGTGAAAGTGCCACAGTATAATAAGCGACAGTATGGAAACTAAGCCTAATTGATGAAATCAGTACCTGCACTCTATTGACGCAATAGGGTTGTCATGTTATTTGTTTTATCAATCGAATTACAATAACAACGTAGTTTACAAGTATTATAAATATAATAATATAAGTACTAATAGCGTCGGTTAAATACAGCAAATGACCCGTGACAATTCGTTTTGACGCTACCGCATGAGATTTTTTTTATTTATGAAATATATAGCCCAATCGGCGAACTTTGTATCCCTGAACATTAACAGCTACTAACAATTAGCATGGATAGTATTGCTTTTCCATTTTCCCTACAATTTCCTGGTTTTTCTTCATGAGAACTTTCTCCGGACAATTACTAACACAAAAAAAAGAATAAGCAATAGTGATCCATCCGTTTAGACGTGGTCATCGCCAGGCAAAATGGGGATTCATTTTTATATATTTTTTACGATATTGGAAGGCAAACAAGCAAACGGATTTCCTGATGTTAAGAAATTCACGCCGCCTAGAGACACCAAAGGTGGTAATGGTGGGCTGCCAACCTAAGGCTTGGATGTTAGACCTCGAGTAAAATTAAGTTTACCGGCAACCTTAC
>NJDC01024523.1:16477-27297 GCA_002245475.1 Calephelis virginiensis | reverse complement strand
TTAAAAACATCGCTAAGTTTCATAATTGTTTACTCATTAGTTTCACTTCTATAAATAGGGCGCGCCCCCGTTAATTATTTTTTTTACTTTTGTTTAATTATGTATAGCGTTTCACAGAATAAACCTTCCTAACGGGTAGTTTTCTTTCAAATGGTGTAGTTCTAATAATTTAAGCATAAATTGGCTGTGACATACAGACGGTCGGACAGATGGACATATTGAATCCAAAAGGGTTCTGTTTTTACTATTAGGCTACGGAACCTTAAAAACTTCTACATTATACTAATTAACGTTTCTTTTTTCACTAAATCTTTTAGTTTGTGTCAATAAGCAAAACTCCATCAAATTTTGCTTAAGCTGTTTGAATCATTTCTATAACATCAGATAGTAAATCATTAGATCAATCGGAAATCTTAAAAATGATTTAATGGTATAAACACATGTTGCTCTTACTTTGATTTCATTCTATAAATGTGTGCGTTAAACCAATTCTAAATTTAATTAAGGTAAGCAGTAAGTAAATATTTAATTTTAAAAATTTAAGTGATTATTACATTCAAGATTTTTGGTTATGTGAGTTTAAAAGGTGTGTAGAGTACAGACAACACCTTGACATGGATACGTGCTCGAATTTGATCTAACCACCACTGGGTTTTGAACATTTTAAACTTTAATTACATTATTACATTGTACTATTTTTGTTAAATAGTGATAATAAGAAATAAATATCTCTACACGGGCTATAAATATGCACCAAAGATGTGAACAGAACAGATAATGCTAATCTTAGGCTAGGTTTTAAATTTCTTTAAATTTACTGTTACTCAACCCTCCAAATTGAAATGAACGTTATACGAACTGACGTTATTGCAGCAAGAAAATCAGTTTAGACGAGTCGTTCCTTTTGTAGGTAAATATTTGATAAATTAACACTTATTAGTTTATTAACTCTACCCTACCTTATCTATATAACTATAATAGTCGTAGCATACTCTTACTTGTTTTACATTAATTATGTAAAAAAAAAATACGACTGTCACCAAGACAAACTACTATTAAATGTTTAGCTCTCCTGTCCACAAATGTTTATCGAGGTGAAAATTGGTTGAATTAAAAATGGTCTCTGTGGTTTAATCTATGTCTTTGCCAAAATTAATTATCGAATCGATCGAAATACGTATTTAGACGAACCTAAAATATAAATAGACACCATCACAAATAGATTTGTGATTAAGGCCCCTGATCAAATTATGTCAGAGACAGGGTTGATTAATATGAATAAACAATTCTAAAGAAATCTTGATGGTTATCCGTGATAATGATAAAACTTTTGATACTGTTATAATGTTTTGTTCTAAGATATGACAACCCTATCAATACCAAATCAAACTTATGTCACTGATGATGGTAAACCGACTAAGATTGGCTTAATATAATTACGTTATTGAATTTAATTGTTGTTTTATCTAATATTGTGATATTTGGAACACATTAAAGTTTATATAAAATAAAAACCTTATACTTAGCTTTTACTTAGATATAGATCGCCTCTGTGGTCTAGCGGTACGGGTGTTGGACTTGACTGCATGAGGTCCTGGGCTCGAATCCCGGGTCGGCCAACAAAAAGAAAATTGGATTTTTCCAATTTTCTAATAAAAAAAATGTTGGTCGGGATTGGAAATGTGCCCGGTTGGCGATAGGCTTGCCACCTATCACATTGTGGGACTTAGTGTCTTCGGCTAGTCGTGGGTGCCTTGGTTGTACCTCTGCCTACCTCTTCGGGGATATGGGCGTGAAGATACTTTTTTTTACTTAGATATAGTCTGCATTTCTTAACTATGACCTTTAGACGTGGTGAGATATGATCAAAGTTAGATGTTGTATGGCAGCCATTTATAAGTCGAGGCCTTCCGGCATAAATGAGTTTTCCGGAACAATTCCGTCTCACTTATACCTGACTCCAAAAAGAGAAGGTTTTTCGGAATTCATCTGTGTGTTTCTTTGTATGTTTGTTTTTCAAATACTTGCCCAATAACGAAAATGTTGTATCCTTTTATCGAACGATAGGCCCAATAAAAATATACGTTATTAAGTAGAAGTCAAATACCACTGGTCGGTTAATAAAATTGATATCGGATCATCTACAAATTATAACCCATCTTTCGAAACAGAAATGATTAAATCGCAAATTGTTAATAAAATTGGTGTAAGTTTTTTTGGAGTTTCACTGTCTTAAATTTTTATTGTAACCTATGTTTACGAACGTGGACGAAGCCGTTTTGTCAACAGTGTGCCCGCGTGTTATACATATAGTAGTCATAAGTCATAACATTAGTAAAATTTGTAATATTTTGTTTTAATAGTTTGTTTTTTAGTTATCACATTTAATTACACGAATTATACAAGACATTTTAAAATTACAAACAACACATAATGCTAATTTTTCTACTATTGAATGAAATAGTACTTGAGTAAAAGCATTTGCTTGTTACTTAAAAATGTAGGTAAATTACTGACAATAGATATCCTCCATATTGTAATAACAAAATGTAATTCTTATAGCGAATACGATGTATACGAATGAATAACTCTATGTCAACTTAGAAAAAGAAACTGCAAGCATAACTGAGATGCAATGAACAGAAATATTAATAAACATATTATACTAAACTACTTACATTAACGTTATTGTTCGTATTACATGTATTAAAGACAATGACAACTTAAACCTTTGAATAAGTAAGTCTATGTTTATGAATAAGACAGTTGGAATTCGTATGGAATAAAAATTCTATACGATGTCTGAATATTTTATTGGAGCCATCATAACCTCAAACAATTTTGAAAACTAACATAATCATTTTTAAATCATAAAAAGTAATTGGAATTTATGACATTCCACCATGTTTTTTCCATCAAAACCTTCATTACGTTACATATCCCCGGACAAGTTACACAAATTGAATCTAATCCCGAGGTAGACAAATTATATGCTTGTGTAATAGGTGTTAGTCAATGATACTTATACATAGAAATAGATAGATACCAGAATAAACTTAATGAACATTCAGACCCAAAACACAGACATCGAAGTCGGCCCCCGTCGTGAATCGAACCCGAGCCTCGCGATGAGTCGGTGGACCGAGGTGGAACGAGGCCTTCTTTTAACATTCCTTTTGTGTCGGAGATTAATTTTTTTAAAATGCCTGAACTGGGATTCGCATAGAACTTCGAGGAAAACCGATACGAAGAGATGACCTGCTAAAGCATTAAACCACTTTATTGTATCTTTATATAAAAGTTTTCCCTATGATCTGATTCAAAAGCGAAGTTTATGTCGTTGGCAATGTTCTATTACTGTTATGTAACCTGTTATCGATGAAGCTTTATGCTAAATCTTAAGTTTCATGGCTAGCATCACACTCATACATAAAAGTGTTAAATTTAAACTGTTTTTATGTTATGCAAATAAGGCCATAGCAGTGTTGATCTGAGTCCCCATTGTAGAAGACCAAGTATCCTCCTAACCGGTAACAAATAGGCCTTCATTGGTTAAATAGGTCATTACCAATAAGACCTCTGATGGTTGAATCTAGGCAGGAATGTACCGGCTTATCTATTCTTGCCGCCTTGTTAGTATTTCGTGCTGCTTTGTTGCGGTTAGTAGGATAGGAGAGTCGACAGATTTGCACATTAGGCCTAACAACTTACCAATAGGTCAGGGATTAGTATTATCTGTACATGGAGTCTATAGACCAAAAAGTGACTTAATAAATCAACCTTATAAATGTATATTTCATGGCATTGGATAAGCACACGGATCTTCTGGCGGTAAGAGATTACCATAGACGTTATTGTGCCTATTGAGGCCTATTGTGCAAGTTTATCTAGCTACCCTACCCTCTGGAGGAACATGATACGGTTATTATGGTATCAGGAATAGACAAAGCGGTGGATCCAGGGACCCGGGCAAGTTGCTGCAGAGCTCTTTACCACTAGATGTATGATTTACTATCAAGTAGTAATGACTAATGTGGCTTTTTACGAGCTTCCTATCAGGGATGTTGATGGTAATATACTATCAGATTACACACAAGACCCAGTCCAGCACGAGGCAAATTGTTGATTAGAATTTCAAAACTGAATGTTAATTCTGACAGAAGGTATTAATTTGGGTCAATGTATTACTTTAATAATACAATACATAATGTTAAATTAATAAGTAAAAAAACATAATTATTTTAAGTATCCATTACAAATAAGGTACTTTAAGTTGTTTACTTTTATCAAAAGAATGTACAAGGCGAACTTATAATGTAAGGGTTGTTTGCTTTCGTAGCACGCCGTTACGAATGGATTTAAAATGCTACGCGAACCCACCAATTAGCTACGAAGATAAAACTAGTAGCAAGTTTATTTTTAAAATCTTTAATTAAATTGTTATTGTAAAAGTTTGTCCATCTGCTTTTTACGTGTTCACGCTAAAACTAATAAGCCAAGTATGTTGAAATTTGGGGTGGAGTCAGTTATGAGACGGACAAAGAAGCGTGCAACAATTATTTAAAACTTTCAGTTTCAGGTCTGACTCAATCAATTCCATGGATACTTTTAACCAACGTCTTGAAAGGAAGAATACCGGATATAACTTTATGTTTATATTTGTAAACTGAATAGTTAAAAGAAAGGGCTATGTTGTGATATGGTAAATAAAAAAAGGTATGTATATAAACAAAAAGTGGACCAATTTAGCTAATTTGTTTCTTCTGAAGTAAAAAAAGAGACTAATCAGATTAAAAGACAAAAGCTTAAAAATAAAAGATTTCAAGAAGCACCCTTTCATTAAATTTATGGGATAATGTATATTTGATATTTTTAAAGTTTGTCAATAAGCCATGAATATGTTCATAGTCCTTTTTAAATGGCGAAACGAAAACTCTTACGAAAACCAAAAGTCCAAATCTTTCTCTGTTTTTCAGAATACTCGAATAGGTACTATCGATTTAGTTATCTAAGCGTTAATCTTGAACAAACAGGCACTTTCCTCATTTATAGCATGAGTAAAGATGATCTACATTTATCTTATGGTAAAAAATACTTGAATGCAGCTAAGTGAAAAATTAAAGTTTTTATAAATTCTACGTAATATCCAGTGGTAGTTTAGGTGTAGGTATTGCAACATACGCGAGATTGGTACTTGTATCACGTTTCAAAGCAATAGCTTTGGCGATAAGAAACCAATAATGCGATACTGAGCCGAGAATAATAGGGAGGCGTGTTTATTAGCGACTCGTGTATGCAATCTGTCGTCACGGTGTTTGTTATTTGACATAATTTGGGGGGCTTTACATAATGAGATAAGGTGATAGAGTTCGACAAATACTCGCCTGGATTACAAATACCATCTCTATACAAGCTGTCATATTGTCAGTAATCGTCATAGATAAGAAATTGGACCATAATTCATAACTAGCTACGAGTACTTATCAGCGGACTATTTCAACTTAAAACAGTTACGATTTCCTTAAACGCTTTTGTCCCCCATTATGATCCTTTTAGGGTAGATTTAAAAAAAAAGTAACCTAGGAACTAGGGGACAATTTTGCATAAAACGAGTAAAAGACAGACTGATTTTAACATATATAACATAGTTATAGATTTGTCATAAAATTTACATTAACGAAATCTTAAAGATCAGCAATCCCTTTTTAGTTTGGATTTACGATAGATTTACAGCCTTTGCCAATAACATATTTACAGAAAAAAATAGGCTTACTATTGCTTTATTGCTAAAATATTTTAATTTTTTATTGAAAAATACCAGTGGTTACCTAATAACTAATCCACCGTTGCCTTATCTCTTATCTTAGACAGGTTATTAGCAAAAGTCGACTTTATATCACTAACCCAAAATATCCATTTATTTAAGCTCCTGGTAGTAAATGTTATGTTTTTTATTCATAAAATTTATATCTAATACCTTATCTTATAAAAAATAGCTCTTCGTTTACTGGTCTGTTTCTCCATATATAACCTTTAACTGTGCCAAATTTCAAAGGTACACCGTCTGCGTATTTTTCGTAAAATGGGCACAACCTTTTGTCGTTACGTATTAAAACAGAATGAAGAAATATGTAAAAAAAATCCCATTACATAAGCTGACTAAATCCACATAGAATATCCATCACTTCTTTGTTTATTACCTTGTACGTGTAGGGTGTTACAAAGGGTTAACTTATTATAGTAAATAAGGAATTATAGTGAATATGGGAAATAAGAACTTCACTATCATTTTCTGGTCGGAAAGATAGGGTATCCGGAATACTTGCACAATAGTTGTGCTGTGCTAGTAATCTCTATGGTGTCCATAGGCGGCCGTTATCTCTTACCATCATGACTGCCGTGCTAGTTCGCTATCTTATGACATAAGAAAGTACCGACAAGTAATCTACTATTAAAGGAGTTTATTGATTGCCGAATTGTAAACACCCTCAAGATAACATTATTATTATGAAAATTGTACAATTTAAATAATAGGAACACATAATTTGGACAGAAATAAAATAAACAGAAAAAAATAATTTGTACGTCATCAAATCGTCTCTAGTTATTAAGTCTTCTTAGATACCTATGGGTATTATAAAACAATGGATTCAAATAATCTGACATAAATAATTACTTATCCGAAAACAAGGTTTCAATAATTGCATTTTTAAGTATTAGTAGAAATTTTACTGTCCAAGCAATTTTTAAAATTGGCTTTAAATAAAAATTAAAGAGTCAGAAACCAAAACCATTTGTACCAACAAAAAAAAGATTACAAGATGGGCTATTTTGAAGTTAATCTTAAATGTATGGAATATTTAATGTCATGGCCAGCGCGTGTGAAAAAATTATCATTTCAATAGGCACCTAGATGGACTTTTCTGTGTATGATGTTATGCATGAATTCAGCTTTTGTTGCCTCACCAGGCGACCGACAATTTCAAAGTTACCCTTAAATGGCAATGATGTGATTCGTGATTACGTATCACGTCAATGTCTGGTCACAGTGTTAGTATGCGTTTCATTTGAATGAAGACCATCTGAACGACTGCCAGATTTTATAATCTAGATCACTGTCGACTGTAGGTCATGACCAAACGACTTGCGTGGAACATCTGTCTTATGCGTAGGTCAACAACGATTGTTTATAATCATTCATCTGACTAGTAAAACCCTGACTTTGCTTGGCTGAATATAAGGTAATTACTTAAGGCACTCTCGCAATATTTAATATTTTACGCATTTTATTATTAAGCTAATATCTTTAAATGTAAGGTGCAATTAAGTGATACTTTAAAATCTTTTTTTTTAATAATGAATTTCGATCGAGCCACGACTTTCACGAGGTAGCTTATTGCTATTAAAGATAAAACGTGTACGTACCAGCAAAATAACTTTTTGCATATTGCAAACATTATGAACGTGATCAAGACGCACGATGAGAATATGTTTGAAATGCTCATTTTAATTTGAAGGAAGTGTATTAGCATGATAGTAACAGTGACGAGTCGACAAGAAAATTACAATCTTGGTTATTTATCGCATTACATATTCTTAGCGCACAAGGATCGTGGCGATTCGTTCTCCTCATGGTGTTCGTCAAACCTCCTTACAATGACAACACAAACGTAAACTATAAACGCAAACAGATGCGGCCTTGAACGCTAAGCAGATCGTTCGAAAATACGCTGCGCGTGGAAATAGCCGGGTCGAAATTACGAGCACGTGATGTCACATACCTCGCGTAGAGTTGGCGGAGAAAATCGATGGTACTTGCCACTCGGCGACTGGTGACTGACTGAGCCACTGTGTCAGCGGTACGCGCCCCACTTGACTCTCACCGCCTGACTTATCACAGTTAATTAATACTATCACCTCTCGCACATCAAAAATGTCACTAAATTCGATCAGGCGGCTTGGTGTTCACGATCGAGTGTGGTGGAGCCGCGACGGTCGCGTGTTTTCAGGTCGAAGTGGGGCGTCGGACTGATCCGAGCAGCCAGCGAGCCGTCGAGGCGCCCCCTCCCCGCCGTGACGTCGGTTCAGCCTGCGATGATGGAAATTAGCAGCTTCCCGAGCGAGGGTCGCCAGATGTAGGTCACGGGGACTGGGCCTGCACTTGCCCATTCTACCATGCCGATACACTTGACAAGTTTAAGGACATTACTGTAAGATTACACGTATTAAACTATTGGAGGCTTTTTGCTACGGTCGCGTAGCAGCTATGTAGAACTTATCGCCGATTGAGAAACGTATGACTTCATTTAAAAATCCTTGAAATTGAGTTACTTCTTATGAAACAATTTTTTACTACTGTAAACCGAGTAATCTCAGAGTAAATTTATGAATTTGTACATTTTTATTTTTTTATTTACCTTAAATCATGTTTAATTAAGGTGTTACAAAAGCTAAAATTTGAAAATTATTTTTTAAAGCAATTATTAATTTTGATTAATGTAATACTACTAGCTGAGCCAACAGACGTCATGTCATAACAAATAATATTTTTTTACATGTGAATACTCTCCCGACAATAATTATTTCGACAAAAATTAATAAGCAAAATTTGTCCATCCATTCACGCGTAATGCGATGACCACGGTAAATGGAATCCCCATTATACCATTTTACCGGCATAAAATTCTGTTTTCAAATAGAATGAGCGTTGTAGAAAATAAATCAAAGAAGGCTGTTATAGTTTGAACTTTTAAAATTCTAAAATTTCCGTGAGATCCAAAGACTTAAGTATTTTAGGTGAGTCCATATAATTCTGAAGTATGTATTGGGTTTTATAAAGTTTATCCTTAAGGTTTCATATTTTAAGGATAAAATGATCATGGTTTGAGCGACATTTGTAGCGATATTGACTAATAATATGATTAACTTATTAGTGGAGGCGATTCTCTGCGTCGTTTGGGTTAGGACCTGTTAAGGGCTATACCATTTTTGCTCTTGTGTTTTGATAAATTACAGGGATATTTAATAGAACAGATTATTTATAAAATAATTTATATAAAATTTCAGAAATTTTTAATCGAGGGAAATTTTCTATCCTTAAAAATAGGAGGAGGATCTTGATATTTATGATCTTTCATTTTCGTTTGATACCGGAAGAGTTCTGGTTGGTCCCATTTAAAGTTGGTAAATATGGAAATTTATTTATACCTGATAATGCGTAAGTTTTGTTTGTATATAGATGGCATAGTATTCTAATTGAAGGCAGTTTTGTTATATCTTACGTCTTTCACTGTTTCTTTGGATGGCTCTACCGGGAGTGAAATGTCTGAGTAAAATTATTTTTTATAAATATTAAAATATGTCACCTCTGTGGTCTAGCGGTCTGGCGTCGCACTTGACTTCTGGAGGTCCTAAGTTCGATCTCTGGGATCAAAAAAAAAATATAATTAGAAAATGTCTATTTTAAATTTAAAGTTGTTTGGGAGTGGATTGGATGTGCCCGATTGGTGATAGTTTAGTCACCTATCACAATGTGGGACTTAGTGTCTTCGGCAAGTCGTGGGTACTCTGGTTGTGCCTCTGCCAACTTCTTAGGGGATATGGGCTTGAAGATACTTTTACTTGTACACTACAATAATTTAGAATATATTGGAATTAAGAAAATGTTCTAACATCTTTTTAACACACATATTATGTAAATAAATATCTTTGAGTTTAATTTAATAAAAAAAATATGATTTTTAATACATTTCCAAATGTAACGTTTATTTTGAATATTATCTGAGTCTATGATTAGTATTTTAATAACACTTTATATGAGGTTCTATTATATCATATTATGTTCGATCTGCTGCTAGTTTCTTGGATTGCGTCTTTTCAATTGCATATTTTCTCTATCTTTCTCTAGCGCGTTATAATTTTATTTTAATTATAATTATATACAAATATTTGTTGTTAGAAAAAACATTTCTTGTAGAGATAGGAGTACTTTCCTTCTTTATCCACATACAAAATTACAACATACATCACTCCGTTGGAAGAAGAAATAAACACATTATTGCATTTAATATTAGTACATACAAATCGGGTGTGATGTATTATATTGTTTGAACTTGTCAATTTGTTAGACAGACGAAATCGCTTTTATTTTAAAACGACATTTTCCACTAGTACAGGCAGTGTGAAGTCAAAATCGTTTTAATACCAGCGAAGTTACGCAAGTGAAGCTGCATAAATGCTTTATTTTAGACACACACAGCATCGATCAGGGCATTTGAGGGATATTGTAATAAGTTTAAAGTTAGGTATAAAACTACTTCACTTTAGATTACTATATTACTATATAATACGAATCGTTACTTTGCAAATATTTTTCATGTAATAGGTCATCGAGAAAGCCAATGTCTCTCCTTAAGGTAAGAGACAATTTAATCGAGACCTATAAAAAACTTAGATGTTACGTATAGATGCGTCGCTATTCTGTGGTCGGGATTTTAGGTCTATTGTGTACATGCCTAGTCGTTATGTAGGCAGGAATAGCTAAGGCAGCAGACCACTAACAAGGCAAGTTGCTGCTCAGCATTCTATCACGTCCAGTGGTCTTGTTGGTAACGATGTATTTAACATAATATGCGAAATTACTAGCTGCTTGGTAGAGATGTAGGAAATTCTACACAGCGGACCCAGACCAACACTGTAATATTTCATAAGATCGAAAGAGATCTAAAAAGATTGTAAAAAATACAATGCACCAAATAATACCGCAGGTGGTAATTTGGAAGGCAAACCAGCAGACGGATTTCCTAATGGTGAGAAATTCA